>CAJUYG010001899.1:0-47532 GCA_910591675.1 Galerucella calmariensis | reverse complement strand
GGTAAAGATTGAATGTTTAATGCATACAGATGGACAAAATATCAAACACATTTTTTTAAGAAGGGGTAGGAAATATACTAGAATTTACAGTTTTCTCTGCACTTCTCGAACTAAGTATAACCCGACCAACAGTCACAAATATTTGTACCGAAATTGTAATGGAATTACTTATGGCCAAATAATCATAGAAGTTTCTATAATTCAATCCAACATCGCTTCTCGACCTATTGACCCATCAAAGTGTAACTGTCTATAACAATATCAGAAAATAAGAAACAGAAAACAGATAAGAGAATAGAAATAACCTCAATAAAGAATAGTAATGACAATCAATGGTATCCATCATAACTCAACAACAATCGCTTCCCGACCAACTGACACAGATGAAAATGTAACTAGAATAGGTACATTGAGTATGAAACAAAAGAATATAAAACTAAAACGTTTGGTCCGGTCATGGGACTGCCGACAAAAGTGAAAACACCAATCAATGAATCCTTCCCAAAACTTGATCGTGAGCCTATCGTTAATGGAATTTTACACAAATAAATCAACCATCTTTGGAAAATTATAAAAGTTTTATAGTTACCATCCAAAAACCATGGAATATTATATGATTTGGCACAATATTTGTGACAATCAATATCAAATGAACTAAGCTTGATAATAGGTGAGTATTAGGTGAAAATATTGTAGTATGATAAAAACGACATGGAATTCCTACGTGTTGACAACTGCGCCGGTTTCAATACCAGTGACTTAAGAAATCTTCCCCGAATACAAGATCCTGCGCGTTGCGAGGAGCAAAAGCCTCCGTAGACGATTACTAATTACTAGTAGAGCTCAACAATGTAGTAAATATTTGTCGTTGAAGGGAAAGGAACAATATATTGAATATTTAAAAATTTTGCATCATGTTGACGTTACTTGAGCGCAAGCGCGAATTATTAATCGTAAAAAAGCATAATTTAGTATTGAAAGAGTACTATTTCTAAATTTGTGATCTTTGGACTAGTTGCTGAATGATCTATCGAAATTTTCACTCTAATTTACTTTATTTAAGATGAGCTATCAAACAATTTTGGAATTAACATGAATTTTCGAGGGTCACGGAACGTAAGTTCTACAGATTTTCAAAATATATATAGAGCTCTGTCCACTAATTTTGTACAAAATAGATTCAAGACTTCTTATCAACTACCAGAGAGGAAAATATACGAGACAAGTTGTGGTGATAAATTCATTAAATCTTTTTTGATCCCCGGAAATATACTAAGCTTTGTTAGTGTGGAACTTCTGCAACGCAATTAGTGGATACAGTAGGAGGTTGAAAAGTATAAAGGCTGAAAATCTGGTAACGTTGCGAAAGGTTATATTAATCAATCAGCTAGCAGCAAAAATGAAATACAAAAGAAAATTTCACAATCCAAACAAAACATAACGCTAACCGATTACGGCTCATCTTAATCTGGAGTGACATCAGTTACGAACAGAACATTTTCTGGCTTCGTCTACCTAAATTCATAGAAATATTTATTGTAATACCCCTTCAAACTTGAATAATCACTCGGATGTAACAATTAACCAATATTCAAATAATGTGTAATGTTTAGAGAAGTAATTTTCTTTTTTGAATCCATCGTTCTCCTACAGCACATTATTACGATATAAACGGGCCTGTTAATGGATGTTAATAGTATATTACGTAACGTGTGTGGTAAGAAGCATTTTACGCACGAATGGAAAAGTTACGCACGATGCCGCGCGGCGGCGAGTGCGTAATTCCGTGAGTTCGTAAAATGCCTTACAACACGAGTTACATACTATACTTTACCTACGACCTACCTGTACTTGTATTGATAAGAAGCATAAGAAATAACAGTTACATAATTAGAGGTGCTTGGTAAACTCCATCTCCATTACTCTATTACCAATGAAAGAAGCACATTGAAGAACTAATAACGTTTAATCATCATTAATATATTGTTGATAATCAAAAGTCTATTTTTCAATTATAATCAATACATAGTTTTAGTCCCTTGGGCTTTTCATAGTTAAACGTGGCCATCGAATGTTTTGAAATAGTAAATTTTGAATAAAATGGCGACGTCTATTGACAGTTGCTAAGATGTTGCTAGGGAAGCCGTACGATTCACTTTACAGCTGTGCGTTTTTTTACAGTGCGTAATAGACATCATTTCATTGATACCGACTGTGTGTTATTGACTGATTACAGGGGGGGTCGTAGGTGAAAAAGTTAAACATGCTCCAAAAAAATCAACGAAAAACTATATACTATTAAATATTAATATAATAGTGAAAGTTGATAAAAATCCTATATGAAGATATTTACTTCGATTTATCATTGAATACAATTTTTATCAAGAGATTTTTTTTAAACTTCAATCGTAAAGAAAAGTTTTTCAGACCACATATCTTTTGATTTTGTGATGGAATCTTTTCCTGCAGCAAAATTTGAATGGCTCTCCATGTACTGAATCAAATGATCCCTCTGAGCGATATTATAACGTTAAGTTTTGATAGAACAAGAAACTCCTTTAAAATAATTGATATCTGTACTTATCCTATCCTTGAGACTTGTATCGTTCATGATAACAGATAAAACATATTATGTCACTATCACTATCAATAATCTAATTATATGACCCTACCTTCCAACGAAACCAAAATATAACCTCTAATTTTCTTCTTCTTCTTTATCCTTTATTGGGTAATATCACAAGGGATAATTTGCTCTAATCTTCAACGTGCACTTTTGTTTGTTTACAAATTTGACAGTTTCCCTCATCGCTCATTGGCCACATGTACCGAATCGAGTAAAGTCACTTCTATGCCGATAATTTTTGGTTGCAATTCCGAGCGTCGAAAACCGTGGCATACAGAATAGCATTAGTCCCGTCGGCCGCGCAACCGATGGCTGTTGTTAACATACCGATACCGACGACTGTCAATGTCGTGTACAGAATAGCGCTCCTGTAGGATGGTTGTGAATTCGTTTCCAGGTAAACTTGTTAAATACTTTAGTTAATCCCATATTTAGACAAACTAATTTCATTTCCTTGTAAATAGTTTATAATTTTATTGTTAAATATCCGTATAATTTAGTATTAAGGCACTGTATAAATAGAAAGTTTCTCATTATACCTCCATTCGTTTGATAAAGCTACTGTGTTAGCGAAACGCGTCACGTTTAAAAACAATGTAGATTTAACAAAATAAAATTGTTTGATTTCATAACTTATTATAATTCTAACTATTTAATATTTCACTCTTTAAGTTGGAAAATATATCTGTATCTTTCCATATTGAATAACTGTTTGATAATTAATTTGAGGTACGACGCAAGTTGACCCTTCGTATTTTGCTAGTTAGCTGATATGAAATTATGAGAATCCTCCATTTTTATGTAGAGTGAGGCAGCAAAACATAAGCATTATAATGATCTGGAAGTAGGAATATCTTATTCGAAATGTGGTACTCCAGACGAATGTTAAGGTGAGTTGAATACATTAAGTGGTGGAAAAAGGAAGACTAGATGTAGATGGAACATGGTTCATTGACAAGAAAATCAATACTCATTCTTACATATGAATTTTCCAAAAAAATTGTGAAATTGGGATTTTGAACATTTTTCCCTCACTCTCAAGCTTTTCATTACCTTATTTATGCTTCTCAAATTCTCACAAATAATTCACCTGAAGTGGAGCGAGAGTTTATTAAAGTTAAAAATTTTTGTACGCTCCTACAAATTTAATGATTTCTTTCAAAAACAAAAATTATGTAAATTTCCCAGCTCATCACAGCTAGGTTTTCGAGTATTTCTCAATTAGGTGAGTGAATTTCATTTGTGTCTGATATTTCCGATTCACGAGCATACATTTTTTGTATAGCTTTCCATTTGGGGTCGCTCAACATTTATACCGTTTGTGAAATAATATCCCATCGCAGTTGTGAAATTATTTCCGTCCAAATACCTGTTTGAATGTCACTAACAGCAAACACACCAACATTCCATTCATGCTACACATTTTTGTATTTCAAATATGCACTTTGTAGAAGTGGAGAAGGTATTTCATCATGGAATTTCAATGAAAGCCTGGATGTTTTTTAATAAAGTATTGTTAAAAAGACTGGTAAATCCAAACTAGTCGAATACAATCTACTTTCGTGAAAAATGGGTGCCTACGGGACTGATATAACGCTATTCTGTATGCCACGGTTTTCGACGCTCGGAATTGCAACCAAAAATTATCGGCATAGAAGTGACGTCACTCGATTCGGTACATGTGGCCAATGAACGATGAGGGAAACTGTCAAATTTGTAAACAAACAAAAGTGCACGTTGAAGATTAGAGCAAATTATCCCTTGTGATATTACCCAATAAAGGATAAAGAAGAAGAAGAAGATTATAGGTTATATTTTGGTTTCGTTGGAAGCTTAGATTAGGAAAGCATATGGATACCGCACTTCGCCTCACAAAACAGTCTAACCAATAGAAGTGAAAGTCCAATAGGATTACCTAGAATGAAAAAATGAGGTGTCAAACCCATCCACCTGAAGCGCTAGTTGCAATTGAGTTGTCGAAATAGGCAAGGCAGCTGAGGCCGAAAAACAGACTAAGGGAAGAATTTCAGCGATCGCAGTGGATGGGTTCAGAACTATTTCATAACGCTTTTTTTAATAGAAGTTTGTTTTTCAATGACTAATGCCCGATTTCACTAACCATTTCCTAAAGTCAGGTAATACCTAATACGAATTTAGGAATTCCTAAATGCAATTTACATTTTACCACGCGCTAAGTAATGCCTAAGAGTGATAATATTACGTATTTCCTATCACTTTTTGATCAATCCTGAAAGGATTGTAGGAACAGCTTTGCGAGTGAGGCCCCTTTTTGTCCCCATAAAATTATTGTGGTTCAAAATATCTGTTGCAAACTTTGTAGGATTTATAAATCTGTTCAGCGCTTAATTCATTTAGTTTTGGATTGCGAATAAAGGCAACCCATTCATTCAACAACAAAGGGTCATGTTTGGGAAACCTATGTCGTTTTGATGCAATGTCTGTACACCCAGGAACGCAACACTTCACACCAACCATTATAAATATTATGAATTATCACACTTGATAAGACTTACAGTACCTATAGTTCATTTAAAAACCAGAAGGAGTAATTTGAAAAGCATCACTCACACCACTAAAAGTTACCAGATTAGTTACTAAAGGGTGTGTTCCGAAAACGTAGTCAACAGTCGTGTTCCAAATGTATTAAATATGCCTTGATAGCAAAGATATTTTAGTCATAAGTCGATTTCTGCTCTGATCTGCAGTATATTTTTCAGATGTACCTACGCATTAAACAAAATGTAAGACTTTTTCCTGTTTCGTTTCTTATTCAAACATAAGAAGATTCAGATTCACATCGACAACAAACAAAAATTATGGTCATTGTTGATGGTGGAGAATTACAGATAGTCAAGTTACTTTAATTATATTTATTACAATTAAATTGAAAAGAATATGACAATTGATAATATGTTCTGGCAATAACAATACTACAAAATTAATATCATTGTAGAGCAATATGCAGTATTAATTTAAACATTTCCAACAGTTATCTTTATGTTGCCGGATGTAATAAACCACTTTTCAAATACTTCTGAGATACCTTTTTCCTTCTTTTTAACTTCAAAAACCAATAATGTATTTTCTAGGAAACCCATTCTTTTCTATATTGTTTTATATCTTCCATGGCATGTTCTTCCGATGAACTTTGGCGATTTCTTCCCAAATATGTATATAGCAAATAAATAGTACCTACATTTGACACGTCAAAAGGTGACACAGATAAATTTAATTTGTTTCAAGAAAGTCTGAACGTTTCTTTGAAGCTTGCAAAATTTTGTCCAGCACAGATAACATTTTTGTTCTTCTAACGACATTTTTTATTCACTCATCACAATTTTTCAAAAGTCCTGGTATTCCACCAATATTTTCTGCACTATATAATGTTCCTCTACTTCAGTAGTCCCTTATTAATACTCGCTAAACCGACTTAACTACTTTAAAAAAATGTAAAGTAATAATGTACCCACTGCTTGAGAATACTTTTGGTTTTTCATCCAATACTTATTCATTTATCTGTCAGAACTATCAAAAATGAAAACTATCAGCTGATGTCAATATTAAAAAGTGTTGTGTGAAACTGGGCTGAATCTGACCAATCAGAAGTCTACAGAATTGCCAACTTAAATTCAAATCACTCCTCCTGGTTTTTAAATGAGGTATAATTAAAACACAAATAACAGCAGCAAATGGCAAAAGGAAACATTCTATAAAAGACAATGGTGAAAACAACAAACTATATGACAGCTTTGATGCCTTTGATGAATTTCAAAATATTTTCTTCTTTCCGTGCTAAAGGCCTTAGCTGCCAGGCCTGTTTCGACAACTCAATTGCAACTAGCGCTTCGGGTGGATGGGTTTGAAACCTCATTTTTGTATTCAAGGTCATCCTATAAACTTTCACTTCTATAGGTTAGACTGTTTTGTGAATAAGGCGAAGCACAAAACAGTCTAACCTATAGAAGTGAAAGTTTATAGGATGACCTTGAATACAAGAATGAGGTTTCAAACCCATCCACCTGAACCGCTAGTTGCAATTGAGTTGTCGAAACAGGCCTGGCAGCTAAGGCCTTCAGCACGAAAAGAAGGAAAGGTTTTAAAATTCATTAAAGCTGTCATATACTTGTTGTCACCATTGTCTTTTATAGATTGTTCCCTTTTGCCATTTGCTGCTGTTATTTGTGGTTTAATTAGGTACTGTAAGTCTTATCAAGTGTGATAATTCATAATATTTATAATGGTTGGTGTGAAGTGTTGCGTTCCTGGGTGTACAGACATTGCATCAAAACGACATAGGTTTCCCAAACATGACCCTTTGTTGTTGAATGAATGGGTTGCCTTTATTCGCAATCCAAAACTAAAGGAAGTAAGCGCTGAACAGATTTATAAATCCTACAAAGTTTGAAACAGATATTTTGAACCACAATATATTGTTATTGATCAAAAAGTGATAGGAAATACGTAATATTATCACTCTTAGGAATTACTTAGCGCGTGGTAAAATGTAAATTGCATTTAGGAATTCCTCAATTCGTTTTAGGTATTACCTGACTTTAGGAAATGGTTAGTGAAATCGGGCATTAGTCATTCAAAAACAAACTTCCATTAAAAAAAAGCGTTATGAAATAGTTCTGAACCCATCCACTGCGATCGCTGAAATTCTTCTTCCCTTAGTCTGTTTTTCGGCCTCAGCTGCCTTGCCTATTTCGACAACTCCATTGCAACTAGCGCTTCAGGTGGATGGGTTTGAAACCTCATTTTTTCATTCTAGGTAATCCTATTGGACTTTCACTTCTATAGGTTAGACTGTTTTGTGGCCTTATTTGACACTTGCGATCTGTCACACACTTTTGCTGGGCGCCATTTTATGTGCATTTTATGTGGCAGACAAAGCGAAAACGGCCTGTGTTTCTTTCGTGAATTTTCAAGTGAAAGTTATCAAGATTGTGATTTATTTTTGAACTGAAAAATGGTGAATTGTTGTGCTAACGGATGCCGAAGTCGAAGCGAGAAAAAGGACATTGGAATTTCATGTCACAGGCAAACAAATAATTGTATGTACAATGGACTATGTAGTTTTGTTCCTTTTAAATGACGAAAGAGTTATCTCTGACAAATGATTTTTAAGTATGTAATTATTCAGTCTTAAATTCAACTAATACTAGTATTTGGATGACGAGTTTTAGTAATGTTCATTAAAGATTTGCATATATAACGTATATTCTACGTTCAAAACGACCATTATAGCAGTGGCGTGGGTAACCAATTTTTAAATTTCTCAAGATTAAATCTAGGTGCTCATTAATATAATAGATTAATTCATTGATTTCCCTCCTTTGATACCAACCCATTATGTGCCTTTAACAAGCATTCATTCATTCTCAAAACAAATTGGTATTATTACATTGGAAAAAATGTATTACAAACATTATATTACGCCGCTGAACCCATCCGCGATGTGGCAGGCGGTAACAGTTTTACGACTCTGGTTACGCGTCCACTCTCTTTCCTTGTCTAAGGTTGGAAGGTAGGGTCATATAATTAGATTATTGATAGTGATAGTGACATATCTTTTATCTGTTATCATAAACGATACAATTCATGTTTATATTAACATTAACAACCTCAAAAACTCGAAATTTGGAGTCAACTAGCATTGAAGAATTGATCTGGCGTTAACATTTATATCTCTTCTTTTTCCAAGTCTCAAAGATAGGATAAGTATGGATATTAATTATTTCAAAGGAGTTTCTTGTTCTATCAAAACTAAGTGTTATAATACCGCTCAGAGGGATCATTTGATTCAGTACAAAGAGAGCCATTCAAATTTTGCTGCAGGAAAATTTTGTGAAAAGATGGAAAGGACTTATAAAACACTAGATTAGACACTATACACAATATAGTTACTCTTCAAATATTAAAAAGTCACTAAAATAATCCGCAATTCCAACCAAACATCAACAAATAATGAAAATTTCCTTTCAACGAAAATCGATGAAGGTTACCGTGGGGTTCATTAGATCACGGTAGACATACCGATTCTCATCAACTTGCATTCGCGATATCGGTCGGTGAAAAGGTATACAGAATGCCGCACATGCGACTTACCGACGGCTGTCGATAACTGAGTCTTACCGATACCGATTTCTCTCCGAAACGAGTTACAGAATAGCGCTCCAGCCCAGTACCACTTTATATATATGTATTTTGAATATTTTTTATGGAATAAAATTTCCAAAACGATAAGCTTACCATAGTTATTATGAAGATATATCAAAAACAAGTTTTTGCTGTCTCTAGAATATATTTTCTATTAATTAATAGGTTGCTGACTTTATTCCTCCACAAGCAAATTCGTAAATACTTCAAGTATATACCGAATATTATCAATTATTAACCATTCCAGTAAAAGATCTATGACATGAATGCATTTTTTAGGAAGGAAACACTTACCGTTATAATTATTAGAGACTATTCCACTCACTTTTCCTGCGACTCTACCACCCACCGGCATGTTAAAAGCTTCAGTGGAGTGTTGATAATTACTTGGAAACTTCTAAATAGGGATACTCAAGGATTCTGAAACTGAAAAGAAGTCTTATAGTAATACAGTTTTAGCAAGCGAGATATGGATTTCCACACGCTGTTTAACTCAATTTGGGGTAGTTTAACCGCTGTTTTTGCTTGGCGAAGGAACACGCAATGAATTAAAATTTGTTCAACTTTTCAGACTAATTATAACTTGATTAAATATAAACAATATTAAGATATGTGTTATGTATTTGTTATCATTCAAAAGTAGATTCGGTATACCAAAATATATTATTGTTAGATACTGTATATTAGACAGATTGGCATTACCTATATTTATTCACAAGTCCAGAAGTTGAATTAATCATAATCCTTTGTAGTTAATTTAGTATCAAATAATATGAATCCATATCATATTTTTGTTAATATAATAAGTTAGTGGAAAATATTTCAAATGTAAATGATGTGTGTTGTTTTTCTATAAAAACGGGTATTACTAAGCTCACATCAACTCGATAACGGAAAGAAATAAGGTATTAGATATTTTTAAGCAGAAGAGTGAAGTTGTTCAATGAATAGTAAGTTTTTGGAGGATATTCTAATTATTTCCACACCTTTTGTAATAGATGTTATTTTTGTGAAAGAGCTTCTGACAAAAGTGTATATTATTTTATTCAACTTTTTTTTCAGTCGCTTCAACCACTGAGGCTATTAGCGGCATAGGAGACATATAATTGAGAAAAAAACTACAATAACATATTGTGGTGATAATTTATATTTAATATCTATCTTATTATCACAATATTGGGGCAGATTATTGAACGCCTGTTAGACATATTCTATAGACGTTGCTTGTTTCTGTAATGAAAAAACTCTCAGTTCAACAATATTATTGATGATTGTTTCGAAGTACTTATTAATATAGTATTACTACTGATTATTTTTTGTCGTATAATTTTAAACCAATTAGAGCGATCAATTAAGTTAAGTTGCCTCGTATAATTTCGAAAAATTTTCACTAAATATAGTAACCAATCCAATTACTTAATTTTAAGTCATGTGTTAAATTTCATCCAATCACCTCTTAGACTATGAGCCCATGGGTAAAAAAATGTCGCGATTTGAAACAGCAGAAAACCCATTCAGAACGATAGTTTATCATGCCACAATCAGTTCCAGCACTATGGCGTTCATTTTCTCTTATGCAAAAAGCGCAGTGGAAAACTGAACATTTTATTTTTCACCCCCTGAAACCGTGATATGAAACTATACCATAGGAGATCGGTCGAGACTCTATGCCGTTCAAAAATAATCGTGAGGAAAATCTAGGAAAATTGTTGAAAACGTAGATAAATTTTTGGAAATATGTTTCTTTCGTGCTTTACACACTATTATTTTTGTACATCATTTTTTATTATTATTTCATTCCAAAAGAAACTTACTGCACTAGGTAGATGCCGTATAGTTTCAGATGACCTTTTCTGAGTAGGAAAGTCTCGGAAAATAAACAATTCCCCACGGCTTTTCACACACCTTTTTTTGTACGGCACCGTTGTCGTACAGTTTCAAATCACCTTTTTAGAGTGTAGAAAATGAGTTTTTAAAAAATTTCCTAGATTTTCCGAACGATTATTTTTGAACGCCATAGAGTCTGGACCGATCTTCTATGATTCTACTATCAAATGTAACAAACGGCGTACAGTTTCATATCACGGTTTCAGGGGGTAAAAATGAGAGTTTTCAACAATTTTCCTAGATTTTCCTCACGATTATTTTCAAACGGCATAGATTCTCGACCGATCTTTTATGATTCTACTATCTAATGTAACAAACGGCGTACAGTTTTATATCACGGTTTTAGGGGTGAAAAATAAAATGTTCAGTTTTCCACTGCACTTTTCTGCACAAGAGAAAATGAATGTCATAGTGCTGGAACTGATGGTGGTATGATAAACTATCGTTCTGAATGGGTTTGCTGCTGTTTCAAATCGCGACACTTTTTTCCCTATGGGCTCATAGTCTATTAGGATTAATCACAGAATTGCCTCTTTTCCCATTTCTTCCAACGTAATGTGTTATAAGGACATTAACAATCGATGACGCACACCAAGAAGAGTATTATTTCATCCATACTACTGAAAAAATTTCAGAAGGTTATACGACAGATTTATCACACATAATTGATAATACCGAAAAAGAAAGAAATTATAATAACATATATGAACACAATGTAGGAATCGAGAGTATCGATGTTGATAATAATATACGAGCGTACGCCCAAGTAAATTCCGATTGTCACAAAATTTTGGTAGATTGCTGTGCTATTTATTTCGCTGAATATTTAGCGAAAATAGTATATTGCGCAACGAGTGAAAGAAGCACTTCTCCCACATGTTGCACACTTCACTTCTCCTACAACTGCACAAATTTAAAGAATACAAGTAAAGTAACTCAATATTTATTTTTATGGTTAGTAAAACAAAAATAACACCAAAGTATTATATCTTTAAACTGTTGAATATTTTTATTTAGAATTATAGTTGATGGTGAAATTTGTACAATTTTGTATGGTCAAACCCGGAACGTCATTTATTTTCATTAAATTCTGCGTTATTTGAAACTTTCTCCTAGATGTAATTATAAAAGCTTTTTATATAATCTACAGTTTTGTGACAATACTCACACATTTTAATACACAACACCACATAAACTGATTAGCTTTTTAACAGTAGCTGGAACGCTACCAAAACGTTGAAATAACGGTTCGATTTCCCTAAATAAATACTTAACAAAAATTATAAATTCTTATAAAAAAAAACTGTACCTACTAAACGAAAACGAAAACAGTTATGTATAAGCGAATTGTAAAATTTAATTGGATGAAAATATAACAGCATTTTCATTATCATATTTGCCTATGCTAGTAGGAAACGCCCTAATCAGAAATAATATGTGTGAAACTTACTACTAACTAAAGGGCATAATAAAACTAAAGGGCATAATAAATATTCCAGGTATCAGTGAATGTTACTCTGATTCACATACATAACTAATGTATAAACTTTCCATTCAGTTGAAGATAGAATATCTGAAACTAAATTTGTAGTAACATAACGTCTCAAAGGAAAATACCGTTGAATGTGAAGTTAATTAACCAAATACTCATTGATTTTTTAATATTTCTATTATTTATCACAAATAGCAAAGCTTCCAACTAACATGGAATACAAAAAAACACTTACAAAATAAGATAGCAATCAAATAAAATATAAAATTACTTATCAGTTTGGATAAAGTGAAAATAGTTTGAATTCACAGAAATCTCATTTTATCATCGTAATAATTTAATACTTAACTACTTGTTGCTTTTGGTATCTGAATAATTAAACACAATCATCTAAGAAAATGGTTATAATCCCACATAAAGTTGTTTATATCGCAACAATTCCAATCAAAAAATATTAACACGAAATATATCTAATATCATTCAATTCAAATACTTCAACAGTTCATAACTCTAAATCAAAGGCTGTTATTTTTTGAACAGTAAGCTGATACGAACAATTATGTTGTACGTCACCTACTTTAAATTTTCTCAAACACTTGAAAACACTCCTCTCAATAATCTGTATATTTAACACATAACCGAACAATAAAATTTCTACTCACCATTGAAATATTTCATCTTCCATTTTAACTAAATTTTGATACGACTTAAAAATTTAAAATTTGATGCGAGACGTGTACTCCGGCCTGAAGTAAAATACGCACTGAATAGGCGCCATTGCTGTCAGATTTCAGAAACTCTGGAAACTGGAATCTGGATGAGCAGTTCTCTCCAGGCGCCAATAAAACGGACCTGGATACAGGGAGGTACCGCCCCATACATCAAAGTTTTCCATATATTCGAAATTCCAGTGAAACTTTGGTTATCGTTATAATATCTTGCTATAGGTACAGTGTGGAACAGTTAATTACAATAAACCATGAAACATTTTAAAGACGTTAAGACGAGCTAAGACCTGAAAGAATACTGAATACAGAGTAAATTAATATGTCTTACTTGTAAGCAAATTACCGACAAGATGGGTATTATTTCCAAGTTGTTATTATTTTATTGCGTTGTACCTATATATTATATCCCGAGTATTACAAATGAAACTCAATTGGAACTCAAGAAAGTTTTTCGTCAAGATGTTCATTTATGCAAGATGGTATTGGAGCAGATTTGAACAAAATTGCTAGGGTCCTTGGGGCATTTTTGAATGAAATTTAAAAATTTATAACTTGTACCCAACTTAGTTAAATCTTGTTCAAGACTTCCCCAGATAGTTTAGAGATTTATACAGTTTAAATAAGTAATAACTAGTGTAGGTATAAATGGCTATGTTCAATGATAATATAAAATGCAAATCACTTAAATAATGTGTTGATTATATCGTCAGTTACGTATATTTCTTTGCCCTGGTTTTTCAATACGGTCTTTACAAGGCAACATAGAAAAACAGGACCGATTTTGGTTTCTACGTGTCTACTATTCATGGAGCACAAACTCTGTATATACCACGAAAGGTCTCAAATTGTAGTGGTGCTAGTAAAGCTAATTGGTCAAAAGTGTTCAGAGAAGTGACGGCGTGGTGAATTTGACTAAATTATTCAAAGTTACGTAAAAGGAGAAGGTTTGTTCATTTTTGTTAGGTTACATTTTATATTTTATGCTCGATTTCAGCTAATGGTCAAAGCAAACATCAATTTTTGTTGCAAGAAAGACAAATTCAATATAGTAATGATGAAATATACAAATCGTGATTGGCTCAGTTTCCATCATGTCCCATAACTGGTTATCATCACTTATAAAACAAACTATAAAGGGGGCTATTTCAAAGTTGAAAGGAGATGCGCTCGTTGTGCGTAGAGTGTGATGTCCTATCATATAAGAACTGTTTTGATATACATCACAGTGAGTACTACTCATGCAAGTGTAATGAAATCATTTGAAAAATATTTGTATTTCCCATTCTTCAGGAAGATTTGTTACACATAACAGACTAACCTATAAAAGTAAAAATTTACAGAAGGACCTTGAATTGAAAATATGTTTCCAAGCCCATTCAGCTGAAGCGCTGGCTGCAATCGTGTTGTTGAAATAGGCAGCTAATACCTTCAACCGGAAAACAAAACAAAAATATTGAAACTGCTCATCTTGGCTGTTGTAATGTTACATGTCGTTGACAATTTTTGAATATCCATTCAGAACAGCTTTTTTGCTTCCATATTACTTTCAACACTATTCTTTTTGGCCTTCCTGCATTAGTGCATTACCTATCACAGGATTCTTTATCATAGATAAGTTGAAAAAATATTTTTTTTTATTGTCAATATCCGAGGTATTGCCAAAAGATTTTAATAACACTAGGGCCTACGTATGTGAAAATCCAAAAATAAGGTACTATCGGTTTCTATTCGTGATTGTTCAAGCTCTATTTCAATTTACCATTTTCTTCTATTATTATCTTTGGAACAGAACTGTAGTTCATCCAATTATTTGATCAAGACTGTTTGCAAGCTGTTTGGTAAGATTAAAACTTGTGCTTTCTATACTTTTATTCAACCAGAAAAAAGTATTCGATTCATTTTAATATTTATTCTTTTTCCATTGGTTTTTAGTAGGTCTGTTCTTGTATTCACTTTTTCAAATAATATTTTACTTTATAAAAAATTTACAATTTCCGCTTATAACATGTCTATAGACCTGCTTCGATTTTCAAGTTTATATTGCAAATCCTTCTTCAATTTTCGCTTGTCGTCTCACTTTCACAGCCACTTCCAATCCCCAACCATGACAATAAGACAATTGACATCTGCCATCGGCCGCATCCAATATGGTAACGCCAATGTCGCCCTTTTTTGATATCGACTGTCTTCGAAGCAGGACCTACGTTCCTTTCAATTTATTATTTACATCTAATTTTTTGTTACTCCAATTTCAAACTTACCCGGCTATAAGAGCTGTAAGGAATCGTGTCCGGGCTAACGTAAGTTTCCAACTCACTTTTTTTTCAATTTCAATTCAACAAGGTGTGTCTTCTTATCTAAATTCATTTTTGTTTTTCCGTCGACGTCTAAAAAGTAATGCTAAAGTCTGTCAATCTTGCTCTGTCATACCTAGTGCAGCACTAACATTATGGAGTCAAACCATCAAGCTGGTACATAAGTCTTTCTTAAATATTGCTATTTTTAGATTTGGTCCAATTCAATAATTGTGTTTTAGGCCAACTAGAACATGGAACTAGCTCCATGTTCATCATGAATGGTAACTGGTGATATACATGATAATTCAACTGGGTTCCTCTAGATTGGTATAGATTTTTGCTCGGATTTTTGCTTCGGAGCCCATGTTATCTTAGGATTTTCCGCTTTTCATTATCGAGTTCTAATATTGTTATGTTATGTTATGCATGTTATGTTATGTGCGGAGGTGACCTTCATAGTTGCCAGACGTACAGCATTAAATGGGGACTAAGACCCAGCATGGTACACTGGCTATACAAAATGGTTGTCATTCCCAGGATCACATATGCATCTTTGGTATGGTGGCCAAAGACCAGACAATCCTCTGCTATGCTAAAACTAAGCAAGGTGCAAAGACTTGAATGCACTGGCATTACAGGGGCAATGAGGACTACTCCTACAGCGGCGCTGGAAACAATGCTAGACCTTCCTCCACTACATTATGTCATAATGTGTGAAGCAAGGGCAGCACTAACCCGACTGGAAAAAGCACTAGACCATGATGTGGCACATGGGAGAGGACACACAGAGATAAGGCAGGTGGGTGATGATATTTTCAAAATGCCAACAGACCAAATGACTACCAAATATATCTTTCGCAAGAACTTCGAGATTGTCATCAAAGATCGAAAGGAGCTTGAGGAAGAGAACGCACCACCACTTAGTAGAGCGAATGAACTGATCTGGTATACAGACGGATCTAAAAATGAACTCGGCACCGGAGCGGGCATATACAGCAAGACGAGCAAATATGAAGGAATCGTCTCGCTAGGAAAATACGCCTCTGTATTCCAAGCAGAGGTTTATGCAATACTTGCGTGTACAAGGGCTAACAGTATGAGAGCCTACAACAACAGGCAGATCAGGATCTACAGCGACAGCCAAGCCGCCCTTAAAGCACTTCAGAGCTATAGGGTGACATCTCGGCTAGTATGCGGCGAAGAACTTAGAAGACTGGCGACTCGGAACAGTGTAACACTGGAGTGGGTACCAGGTCATAAAGGAATCGCAGGCAATGAAAAAGCTGACGAACTCGCAAGAGTAGGATCGTCAACTCTGATGAACGGACCCGAACCTGCTGTGGGCATCCCCAGATGCTTAACGAGGTCATGGTTAAAAGGGTGGTTGAAAGAACAACACAAGAAATACTGGAAGAATACGACTGGGCAAATACATGGGAAGAAATTCATACAAGAACCATCAGAAAAAGTAGCGAAAGAACTGCTCTCAATGAGCAGGAACAAACTGCGCACCACTACGGGGCTACTTACGGGACACTTTCCCACAAAGGAGCACCTAAACAAAATAGGGCTGTACAACGGAGACCTTACATGCAGAAGATGCAAAAGGGATACCGAAACAGCTCTGCATATACTATGCAACTGTGAGTCGCTGGACCACAGAAGGCAGAAACTTTATGGTAGAACCCAAATGACTCCAGAAGACTTCTACAATCAACCAGCTAAGAACCAGTATGAGCTAATACAGGGAACGGATTGGCTGAATAGGTTGTAGTCAGAACACTAGGAGTATCCACAATAAGCCCAGGAGGCTGAGGTGGTACCGGCGAAAGGACGGCTCCGAAGAAAAAAAAAAAATATTGTTATGTTAGGTGAATATCATTGGACACGGTGTCCCACCCTTATGATATTTGCCACATACACAGGATATTCAAACTACGTATGACTTGTTTTTGTATAACCATCAAATAAAATGGCTTTGACAATGGTACTCCAAGTTCTTGCTAAGGTTAACTGAAAAAAATTTGAAGTGTACTGTTGGCATATTTAATTTTGGTAATATGAAGACTTATTCCCAGTTTCGCTCCTTCAGTCAAGCTCTATTCAATCCCAATTTGGTCAATCGACAATAAATACGGAAGATTTTTATATAGATGCTCATTATTTGGAGGAAGCTCAAAATTACCAATAGAAGGCTACGATGATTGAGAGCATGGAAATCGCTAGTGAATTTTAGTACCTCAATAATTGATGATATAACAAAATAATAAACATACTCATACAAAAGAAAAGTCTCTAAAAATTTCTATGAGAAGTACATAGTTGGGTGAGCCCTATAACCGCGACCTCTTCGTCATCTATGAAGCCAATTTGACTGCCAGTATCCACGATCAACGAAAGTAAACGGAGTGCGGTCCTGCATGTGGTATCATAAACTGCTTCCACAAACAGCTCCGTGAATCTTGCTGTAAGCCCGGCAAAACTAAAGCTTAAATCGCCAAAAAGGCACTAAGTGATAGTTAGGAATTAACGTGTATAATTAGTCAGTAATCTTCAAATATTATTCGAGGTTTATTGTATATCCCTTCCCAAGACATTCGATCTTGTAACTTATCTACTAATTGGAATAAGTAGAAACTCGACTGATAACTGATTTATTTTACTGGTTCTGTACACAGCAGAGCCGTATTTAGTATTTTGATGGAGCCAACATTCGAAAAGGGTTAAACATGAGTGAAATGGATTTTCCATCAATTGATAACACCCTTAGCAATTCATCCAACAACAAAATTAACTTAAAATTCCAAATGCAAACTCAAGATCATACTCTGCTGCGTTAACACAAAGTTCTGTTACATTTCCAAGTAAGGAACATGTCATTATTTTCAACTCAATAAATGGATTAAAACTGCAAGATCATCTTCTGGGTCTCGGACCTCTTGTCAACCCCAAAAATATTATATTATCCTCCAGAATTTCCAATAATAAAGTAAGTGTGTACCTGTCAAATAAATCTATAGTGGATACATTTCTAAGCGATTATGGTGAGATCAAGATCGATGGAACACCAATCGCTGCTAGAAGATTAATAACGCCATCTGAGAGAATGATACTATCGAACGTGTGTCCTACTATTCCGCATCAAATTCTTATAACTGAATCAGGAAAAATTGGTTTGAAGCTAATGTCTCCTATCAAATTCCTTAGAATCGGTGTAACAGATCCTGCGTACAGTCACATACTTAGCTCCAGAAGGCAAGTGTACATTTATTATCTCTTTCAAAAAACCAACAAATACCCGAATCTCTAGAAGTATTATACGACGACTTAGTATATCGTATATTTTCAACTACAGATACTACATGCTACAAATGAAAGCAATCAGGTCATGTTGCAGCAAAATGTAGTAATCAAACTACTGCCTCCTCATCACACCTCAACACACCTTCTTCCAGATCTCTACAACAACAAAGTAATGTGTCAGAATCACAGACAACTAGAACTAAATATATTATCACAACTGAAAACTCTACCAACAACTATAGTTTGAGCAAAAGCTGATATCACAGTTAATAGGATTGCAATTAGAACAAGTTTGGAAGCAGTGGCAGCTTCTCTATCAATATCCAAAAATAAAACTATCAGTATATGCAGCATATATTTACCACCCAATCACAAGTAGACGAAACTGAACCAACGAGTGTAATCAACCAAGTCTCATTACCTAAATTAATTCTTGGGGACTTCAATGGACACAATATTGCTTGAGGATCGGATAGGACTACGTCAAGAGGTAGGAAAATAGCTAGAGTAACGGAAAATCCTCATCTAGCAATGTTCAATGACGGATCCAGAACACGTTTCGATGCCGCTACAGGTAATTCTTCGGCTATATATCGAACAATAGCTGATTCTTCTATAACACTCAATCATACGTGGAGAGTTCTGGATGATTTATACGGTAGCGACCACTACCTAGTATCAATAACCAAAACGAATATCACTACATCAAATAAAACTATCCCTCTGCAGGAATGGAAAATTGAAAAGGAAAACTGGGAAATATATAAAAATAAAATTGAAGAAGGAATCAAAAATATTTCGGTAACTGACGATGTTGATGTAACTTAATCAGAATTCAACGAGTTATTAAGAAGTGCAGATACAAATGCAATTGGTGAAACAAAACACATTAAAAAAGATAAAACAGTACCTTGGTGGAACGAGGAATGTCAACAGGCTGAAAAACAAATCAAAAAACTTTGAATATTTACAAACGGCATAGAACCAACAAGAACCTAATAGAGCTAAAGAAAAAAGTCAAGAAAACATTTTTGTATTCTGTGTAAAATTTTTATTATAAAATTGCAAAGCGCTTTCGGCGGTTAAGCCATCATCAGTGCCATACCTGCAAGTAAGCAATAATCGTTGGAAAAGAAACATCAGAAAAGAATTACTTACTCGTCAGATATGTAACAAGAAACTTAGTCAAATGTCTACAACACATTAACGTCACTACATTAAATTTAAAATTTTTTTTTTAAAATTAATTATCCCCTGTTTGGGGTTAAAATGTATTCACATTATGAACTTTTTTAATTTTATAAATTTTACTCAGCCACTACACGAACACGTGTTAGTAGACCGGAAGATGAAGTGACACTGAGTGACACTACTTCAATTTAAAATTAAATGACAAATGACAATTAAATGGACACAGAAATCAAGCTATACAACATGAGCATAAAAATGAAATTGTTGTAGAAAACTTTCATTGATCTGGTAATGTCACAAAACCAAATATGTGAATTTTCTAAATAAACTAATAAATTTGATATATTGAGGTCTAATGAGAACCAATCAAATCATAAGATGCCGAAAAAGATTAAGGGTCTAATGAGAACCCATTTCTAAATCTAATTCAAAAAGGAAAATTCACAAATAGGTCAAGAGAGATTCCAAAATCAAAATTCTTTTTCAAAATTCAATTCAATTTAAAAACAAAAATAAAATAAAATGACAATTAAAGTGGAAAAAAGGGCTTACGTCAAACTAATAACAAAAAAAAAACTGAAAAAAGACGTGACATGCATATATACAAAACATTAATTCAAACACAAATATATATTCAGTATGGAGCAAGGCTAGAAAAATTGCGAGAGCAAGTAATCAGCATGTCATATGCAGCAAAAAGACGTCCCATCAAGTCCAACATTCCAGATTTTGTAAACTCTCTATTTTCTCACGAAAACACTAAAACCCACCTACCATTCCATTTGAGAATACAAAACATTATAAATAAGTTACAAATCACCTCTCCTCAAGTTTATCAGACAAACTTTGGAGCTCCGCCCCCATGGACAACTTCATTGCCTTATTGAAACCGGCAACTACCTTCATATAATAGGAAAGACACAAATCCTCAGTTTATTGTGAGCCACCGTCATGAGATAATCTCCCTCTATCCACCGGACTTTACCTTGATTTTCACAGATGCCTCCAAAACAAATTCTGGAGTGTGATGCGCAGTTATTGTACCAGAAAAAGTGGAGACATTTGAATTACCTTCAGAATCGTCAGTAATGACAGGTGAACTTCACGCTCTGCATGAAGCTGTTACTTATATAAATAGGAAGAAATAAGAGAATGTAGTAGAGTGTAGTAGAATGTAGTAACTGACTCTGACAACTCATTACACCTGCTATCCAAAATATAACGTTCAACATCCAATAGTCAAATTAATTAGAAATCAGTTGCACCAATTAATCGACAAAAATATCACATTTTCATGGGTTCCGTCACATATAGGCATAACATAGAATCAATCCTAAAACCACTGGAGAATGATTCAGTTCACTATAAGCAAGAGTGTTTAAAAAAATGGACCTCAGATTGAAAGCAGAAGCCTTTAAGGCTGAAATAAATTGAACAAAATTGTGCACCATGGATAACGGTCCGTCCAGTCGTTTCTCTCAAATGATTATAACAAAAATTAGACAAGGCCACACTAGACTTACCCACGGACATCTGATCTCCAAGGATCCACCACCAGAATGTATCTTATGAGAGGAGCCGATAACCGACAAGCACATATAAGTGGAGTGTCCTTTGTATACTGAAGAACAACGAGCATTGTTCAACATACCTACTCCTACCTACCTACTTAGCTCGTGCACAACGGAAAATATTTTATTCACAACCATATATATGTAATGCTGTCATTACTAACGTCCTTGAAGGTTAGAAAGTGTCATAATACACACCTCTACTTACCGCCCTGACTTCTCGCCTTCATCGATCATTTCCCGCCCTCACTGCCCACCCTCTCAAATAATGTGATCGCTAATCTATTTCAGATAAATATTTTTTATAGTTTAAAATAATAACACATTGATAAATATCATAATACCTATCGCTGGAAGGAACAATCCATCAATTCTTCATGGGAGGACATTTTTCTTGATTTATTATTCGCGAACTAAATATCCATCTGACTTTATCTGACATTTATTTATATTAGTGACAGTAGTTGTCGAATGTAATATTTTAGGTGTGTTCAGAACGAACCAAAGATTTATTAATTTTGATCGGGATATGATTGTTTGTAAATAAAATAGTATTCAAACCTCGCTTCGCCTCTCGATTTACTTAATAATATCTCGACAGTAATGTAACTCTTCCCACCTCGGTGTCTAATATACTTATTTGGCGTGTTTGAAATTTCTGGATCAATTGTAATCTGTAAATGTTAAACATTGGCCGCTAAAAGCCTACATGGCTGATACGGTTTCTCTTTAAATAAAATAAAAACGAGAGTAACCAAACTGTTTAATTATTCGCAAGACTAAGTTCTGGCGTCTGTATGAAAATAAATAAATACGACACGGGGGAGGTTTCAGTGGCTTTGATAATTTTCTGGTTAATTTTGTCGAAAATTTTTTGACAGCTCCAATAACCAATAAAATTTCCTTATTTTTTATCATATGAACAATTTCACCCAATCATGTCAACATTACACTGATAACAGACCATGGGCTGTTTTCACGTTCCTATGATCACATACCTATTGATTTATTTCAATTTTGAAGTTTCAAATATTTAATATTTGGAAATGTCACGATTTGGTTGTAATTCTATAATTGGTAAAAAAATTTCTATCCGAATAACCCTCGGACATTGATAAATGCTCAAAAATTTTATGACAACTTTGCTTGTAGGCAACAAGCTTTCGAAATCTGTCATGAAATTTTTTCGAACAATTATCAATGTCCTTGGGTTATTACTACTGAAAATAAATGAAACGCAATGTTTTTATGTGACATCAATTACACCTTATGTCATTCAAGCTTAACCTTTCAGTTGCGACGTTTGATCCTTCGCATCGATTGGGTATATCCCCATTCAGTATGTAAGTTATTCAAACTAATTTATGGACATATTATGTAACAAATACGTCTTAAAAAATATGCCTATGGAAAACTACTTGAAAGAGAAGGAAAACAGAAGCTATATATAATTGAAATAATAAACATTCAATTTAGAATATCATGAAGAAAGATTACTGATCAGTAGTAAGGATTTACCGAATAAAATCTCAAATAACAAATTGCATAACAGAAGTAGGTATAACATTCATTAGTCGACCGGTTCAACAAATTAGATTTACATCGTTTTCACTAAATTATAGAAATTGATATTTTTTTTGAACAAGTTACCCGAATACTAAATTCTTATATGTTACCTAGAATAGGTATGTGATTAATATATTTCATCAGATACTCATAGTAGGTACACAATCTTAGTATGATATTTAAAAAAAAAGACAATCAAACAAAGAAAAATGGAGAGTATTTATCTATTCATTTATAAGAGCATTTTCAACATACTTTTTAAACTTCTCCATTCCTAATTATTCTATATAAAACTCAAGTCTGTGATACCTACTTTTGTCAAAGGTGTAAGAGTATAATGTGAGGTAATTATTTTACTTAATTATGAATTTGACATAATTTAACTCATTTTTAAAACGTTGTGAAATTTCAAGATTTTTTTGTAATTTTTTTTGCATTATAATGAGAATATTTGATCTTATAAATACCTAATTTTAGTGAGAAAGTTCAGCATTCGTTGAAAAGGGCACATTATTTGTGTGAGTACAAAATTCAATATCATCCTTCAAATTGTGCCTTTGACATTAGAGTTGAAATGTTGCAAAGTATGTTATCGAATATTATATGTTAGCAGTTTGCGTGACAAAAATATGGTAGCTTGCGTCGAGAGGTATTGTAATATATTTGTATGTGATGGTTTTCTATAAGTTAAATATCCAACATTCAATTCTAGCATATTCAATTCTAGCATTGTCTATAAAAAGATGGACAATTATTCCAGTTATTGTTATGTCCAAAAAGCTTCTTCCTCCATTTTGCCACAAAAATTGTTGAGTATTATACAGGGTGTTTTCAAATGACACTCACAACACAATGTAGATACCTCTTGTAAAATTGGACAAAATAATATAGGGATTGAGGAGTCCAGCCTATTTCTTTTCGAAGTACGGGGTGTAAAAATTATGGAAATCGAAATGTTTCAATTTGATAACTTAAAATGGATGAATAAATTGATCTGATATTTGGCGGGTTGTTTTTAAATGGAAGAGGACATATTCTGATGAAAAAACATGTTCAAATTCTTGATCCAGTGGTGTACATTTGGAAGAATATGTCACCATTCCCCTCCCATTTTTTACGCCACTGGCATTTGAAGGTATTTTTTAATAAATTTGGAATTTCTCAATGATTTTCATGTGAAAAACGCATAACCTTCACATATAAAAAAATTTATAGTTTTCAACATTTTAAATGTTTTCATAAAGTCTGCAAGATCACTTTTCAATAATGAAATGAAATAGATATTTACGTAACTAGTTATGAAAAGAGCGATATTGTTCAACAAGCGTGATATTTGCCAAAACGAGTGCCAGCGAGTTCTGCAAATTACGCGAGTTGAACAATGTCGCTCTCTTCATAACGTGTTTACGTACAACGTTTTATCTAACTCCGCGCTTTCATAATATTTAATGAAATCTTCAATTACAATGATAATATTAAAGTGGATTCAAATGGCGTTAGAAGTATTGTTACTATTATGTATTCACCCAGAAAATTGACTTACTTTAAATAACTGTGTCCTGACTAATGTTGTTTTTAATGTTTATAAATTTTAAAATACTATTGAATCAAAATAATGGGGTAATTGTCAGTTCAAATAATGAAATAATTGTCAGTTTTGACAGTACCTAATTGATAAATTATTCTTTGAAACTGATGTGGTATCTCCTTGTTGAAACATAAACAGTTACGTAAAGTTTTTACATAACTACTTTTCATAACTGATATATGAAGGTAATGAAAAATGTGTCGTTACCTAACGTCAAGGAGTGACTTAAAGTGTCACATTTGATAGCGGAATTACCTAGATAAAAAATATTTCCATTCCATTCTTTCAATAACTATCAAACTACTAATGGACAATGGTTAGAATATGTGACAGGAACCCCGTATTTCGAAAAGTAAATAAGCTGGACCCCTCAATCCTTAATCATTTTGTCCAAGTTCCCGAGAGGTATCTACATGCAAACGTTGTAAGTGTAATTTGAAAACATCCTGTGTTATAAATTATTCTTTTCAACAAACACAATATATTAACATCGCCCTGAAGCTGTCATTTATCCACTAGAATTCGAATTGGTACTAATATTTAAACGGCCAGTTAATTGTACGGTCGTTGACTGTGATACCTATTACACACATAGCCTACCTATAGATGTGAAACTGACCCGTTGCGCCCACTATTTGTACGGGTGAAGCCATCTTGAGATTCCTTTCAGTAGCTCTAACACCTTTGAGATGTTTGTGATCTTCGCTTAATTAGATTTTACAGCTTTTGGCGGCATATTAAAAATTACTCTAATTTTTCTTTTATTACAAAATGGCTTTTATGGCCCGTTCCTAGATAAAATATTGACATCTCAATTTTGATAGTTGTTTGATCATGCAAGCCAAAATATCAACATATACAGGGTGGTCCGTAAGTAATGGTCCAAAGTGAAATGGAAGATTCTTCGCCTAAAAATATTATAATCAGACGCCACTTCTTTTGATAAAATATTGATGATGAGAATGATACAGGGTTGCAAAGTTGGAATGTCAAAAATATTTTTTCTCAGTAAATTGGAAGATTTTAGATATACAAACGTAAAAATTAGAAGATAGGGGTTTCAGGGCCTGGAAATTATAATATGTTATCAATTTCGATGTATTTTCTAGAGGGTGCACAAAAGCTATGCTGTTGGTGTAACTGTGGAATTAATTCATTTATAGTTAACCGCATCCCTCTTTACTGGAAAATATCAAAACTGCATCATTCTTGCGACGAAAAGAAATACCTATTATAAGTCTCAAAAGCTCCTGGTTTCCGAGATATTCGCATTTTCAAACCCCCCTTTATCATTTCAATTCCATTCATCAGCACAAAAATAATAATGTTATGGCACAAACTGCTGATCTCTAGTCGCCAATTGGAGATAAAAAAGAAAATTTCATTTTGAAACCACTGGTGCTGCCACCATAACTTAAAAGTTATATATGTTTGCACGGTTGATTTATTTATCCAACTAATGATCAATTTTGAAAACTTTCACAAAGCTAAAAATAAGTTTTGAATGTGAACCATGTTGTCTTTTTTTACACTCGCTTCACCGCGTCGTCTTATCGATGAAATATTCGGCGTCAAAACGTCCGACGCCGAACTGCTATATATACAATGGACGCTGTCACTGAGTGTAATAAAGAGTACACAAATTCAATTAAAATAAGCGTAATGTTCTGCTTTTATGATTAGAGCATTATTATAATTCAATTTAAAACTCATAAGCAGTAAATTAACCTAAACCAATATCTACCTGCGCCCAACTTCACAGTAATGAATATTTCTGCAAATCGCTAGAGAATTTTGACATTCCAGACAAAGTTTCTTGAAGAAAGTCACGATTGCCTATGCACTTCCTCACTGCTGCATGCTCTCAATGGCTCGTGGCTTCGTCTTTCAATAAACAAATGTATTAAATTTATAAAATATTCATTTGGTTAATTGGAGCTGGTTGAGATAAATAATTATTGTGGAAAGTATCGATTTTCCTGAATACTGAACCTTCATCTTCAATTCCAAAAACACTCATCGCTAGAAAATCCAACGATTTGTATTTATTATTACGTTCTTTTATTCACCGGTGGATCCACCAGTCGACCAACTGCGTTTCAATATTCATTGGTGGATTGTAAATTGAAGAAATGACGCGTTTACTTATTACTGTTGCATCAACCAAAATTGCAAGCTCTTCCACCGTTGTATCGTGGTGGTGGATAAATTGGGTGGTTCACAAAATGACAGCTTAACCTCAAAAAACTAACAATTTTTTTTAATGGTCAAAGAAATGGACGAATTGATAGAAATAAATTTAAGATGTGGTAACAAGGTATTGACGGCGCTTTTAACATCGTCAGAAATTGAAAAATTTTCAAGTGGAACTATCAGATGAACTGCTACTCCGAGATCTAAAGGCTAAAATAACTACAACACTTTTCGAAGTATCTTCACTCATTTCGTTAATTTCTGCTTATAACAACAATCAACTTAGAAATAGATTGTCAGTGGTCAGATGATTTGAAGAACAACAACTGCGCTTTTTTATGTGCCACTGATGACTCTAACATATCCTTGCAGCGGAGACTGACGTCATTCAACCAATGGTGAATAAATGATGTAAAAAAAACGTTCCTAATGCTCGATTCATATCATTCTATCTCGTTTTATTTCATTCTGCTCTACCTCTCTAAGCCATTATTGCCCCTAACTGTCTTCCGCTCCATCTTGCATAAATAATATCCCAATCTCATTTCATATTTGTATCTTGCACTACTCCGTTTCAACCATTTATATCGTATCCCTTCTTTTTCTTCATTTCTCCCCTTTCCTCTCTCTCTCTCTCTTCGCTTACATCACTTTTTATACTTTTTCAGTTCGTTGTGTGTTCTCCTTTCTGCAGCACTACCATATTATGTAGTGGCGTGAAGTTAAGATCCACTTCTATGGCGGCCTTCCTTAAGCAAATTTCCATTACTCCTGTGATGCATATTGCACATAAAGGCTAGTATTTTCAATTTTAAATAGGTTTTCTCCCGTCGTTGATAGGCTAAGGCACGCAACGACTCCATAAGTGATTATTCGCCTCACTAAGGAATCTTGGGCTGCAGCTCCAATTTTTCTCTGAGTTTCTTTTAAAGAAGTTCACTTTCTAAAGCCAAACCTAGATATTCCACTTCTTGTCTCCATTCAACCTCGCTTCCATCAAGTTCAATGGTTTTCAAGTTCAGTTTTCCATTCTTAGTGGAGACCATTTAGATGGTTTTGCTTTCTGTCTAATCCAGCTATTTGTATATTTAAATCCTATTAGTACGATGTCACGAACCGTCAGGCTCCACGTTAACGGGGATGCTACATGATATATACGCAATAAATGCATAAAGTCTTACTGTTGTTCATAAATGGAAAGGTAGTTCCATGACTGAAAACCTCATGCATATTATGTTCCATACAAATTTTTTACAGCTCCATACCAATACTGAAATCAAATAAATATTTGGAATTTTTCAGGTAAACTGCTGCAGTAACTTATAACGAATGCATACCGATATATTCCTTTTGTTAGCTTATCGAAAGCGTGAGAGATACCTACTTAATGTCTTTTTAAATTTCAACCATAAACAGCTGTTTTAAACAACTTTTCCATTCATGAAAAAGTACCACTTTATGCACTTGTTGCATGAACTATTATTATGAAAATATTTGTATTAACTTCATAATCTTGGAAATTTGAAATATTGATTTAACGCCTGAAAACATCTCTCCTGCGCAAATCCTCGTATTAACTCCATTTAAAAATCAGTAATAGAGGATTTTATTATTGGTAATAACAATTTATGATAGATATTAGGATATATGTCTATATTTGAGTGCTTAGCAAAGAGAATCCACATACCAATACATCCCTCAAGCTCATGACCCAGTGGAGTGGTTATGCTGAAAGGGCAACACTAGGAATGATCAATACAAGATGTCCCGCCCCTCAGCACACCATATCTCCGGTAGTTGAACCGCATCTTTTGTGCCGCATACAACAAAGTACAACTTTAATGAAGTTCTTTAATAGAGTAATATTTGCGAAATAATAAATAAACTGGAAAAATTATATCGGTGTGCTCAAATATAAAAACTCTTCATTTGGCTTTTGTGAACTAAAAAACAATTACTGCGTAGGTGTTTCTTCTAGGACCTTAGCAGCAACAGGTTTGTATAATGCATTCGAAAATTAGAAATGATTACCTAATTATACAAATAAAATAGTAAACTAGAATTACTTTGTAGGGAAGTATTAAGTATAACTTAGAAAAAATTGAATAAATTCAAATCAAAAGTAATGCAAAATTATATTTATAAAACCTGCTTTTGTTTCAAGAATATTGACTTTTTCAAGAACTTTCCTGAGAAATTCTGTTTTTATTTCTATTTCCCGAAATATCACTTTCTCAGGAAACATCTTGTAGTTAACGAAAACAAAGAATTGGAGTAGACTGTGAGTCAAGTGCTGAAATAAAAAGTAGTATATGCCATTGTGAAATATTGCATTATTTGGTATTATTTTGGTATTATTTGCAGTTCACACAACCAAAACTCATGGATGTCTCCAAAATAAAATTATTCCAATTCTTAGAGTTTCCATAACTGCGTTATGCTTTCTAACGAGCTACATCCAAAGGTTCCAAACACATTTCTCCACATTATTTGTAATTTTGTTAATGAAATAAATTTAACGAGTGAAAAAAAAAATAACGCAAGTGAATAAATTTGAAAACTGCTTCCTTGTATATTTGTCAGTTTTTCAAGTATCATAAGGAACAAAGTATGATGTAATAGCTTGCGCATTTATAAAATGGAAGGAGGAAAAATAACAAATGTAATTATTGTGGAAAACACTTGCCAAATCT
The DNA here is from genome assembly GCA_910591675.1 of Galerucella calmariensis. Classification (NCBI taxonomy): domain Eukaryota; kingdom Metazoa; phylum Arthropoda; class Insecta; order Coleoptera; family Chrysomelidae; genus Galerucella; species Galerucella calmariensis. Next base: position 18,217 of record CAJUYG010001899.1, on the reverse strand, counting down.
AATCGAATTATTTGAAACTTGGCACCAGTTTCTGAGCTCTTAGCAAGTATTTCATGTGTACAAGTATTTGATCATTAATGAATATACCACGAGGAAAATGCAGTAAGTTGTTCTATTCTCGAGATATAGAGCGAATTTCCAAAATTGATCTGAATTTAGTTTCGAGATTCTGAAAAATCCATTCCGTTATTACTTACCGGTTGCGGCCGAATAGTTGCTACATGACTTGTAAAGCAAGAGGAGTGAGTGAACAAGGTTGTGGAATATATTTTTTTATTCGGCTATTTAACGTCGGTCTACTTCTGCGACTGTGGCTAATCACCGACGCCAGGAGCACTCAACCCCAACCGGAAATTTTGCCTAGTCGAATAGTGTTCCAACCAGTGGTTACACCCATCCAAGTACTAATCGTGCTTGACACTACTTCACTGTAATTATCACATCAGGAGGCGTTCCACTACAGTGCTTGGTCGACGCCCAAGTTGTGGAATATTCAACAATGCTTTGATTTTTATGAAAGCGGAAAGGAGAGAAGTTTCAATCTCTTTAACAAAGATGGAATTTTTTATCAATCACTTGATACATTTTCTAGCACCGTAGGTAAAATCCATTTGGTTGAGTGTTAACTAGTGTAATTGATTATTATAATGTTCCTTAAAACTATGAAATAACTTGTTTTTTCATGATTCAATGTGTTTTTCGTTATTTATTTTGCTCTTCGTCGTTTCTAAAGCTGATATCCAATATTTTTCCTACTTTTCCAGCAAACAAAATAATTAGAAAGCTATTTGGTATGTCTCTCTGGAACAGGTGTATATTCGTGAAATCGAATATGGTAATTTTCATGAAAGACCCATTACGTTAATCAACAATATACGGCTTATATGCGAACAATTGATAGTTATGAGATTAAACGAACTCACCAAGTGAAGTTTAATCACAGTTATTGGAAGGTCTTTTTCCAAATAGATCACCCTGTCAATGCTCACAACATGAAATGATTGCATGATAAAGAAGAGAAACAAAAGAAATGTCCACTTTATCAACAAAAATACCCAATAACGTCCTGTATAACCCATCTACAGTTATAATAACATTTTGTCCACGACCACCTAATAATAAGTCAATATTTTACCTCCTAACTAAAGGTATATGGTACCCATATATCAACTGTCGTGAATTATGGTTCATAATACACTGTAGTGTATTATGAAATTCTGAAATTCAGCAAAAGCCTGGGAGGATATAGATTTGTATTCCTAATTACATCCAAACTTATGTCTGGTACCTACCTACTATGTGCGAAGAAAATGTGTCAAGACCAATTGCACTTAAAACCTTCTTGATCCACCTTAGAAAAGGGAAGAAAGTGGATGCGTAACCCAAGCTGTGAAACTGTTACCACCTGCCACATCGCCGATGGTGTCGGTGACGTAACAAAATGTGGGCTGGTATCAAAGGAAGGAAGTCAAGAGAATCAAGCAATATTACACATATATGTTTGATGGGTATGATAATGATAATTACAAGAAAATTTTATTTATCAAATATTTGACAAAAAAAAGAAATCCAATTTAAAATTGCAATAGCCTAGTCAAAGTGCACAAAATATCCGTAAAATGCCGCGAAAAATACAAAAAACTTGAAAATTCAAAATTTAGTATTTAAAAGGGTTGTAATTAACATGAGGAAAACTTTACGATGCCAGGGATGCAATTTTCCGGAAAATCTTCGACCAAACTTTCGTTTTTCCACTCTAAAGGCGGATTCATGCAACGTTCATTATCATTACATTTTCATTATATTATAACTACATTTACAAATATGTGCGGTGCAACCTTAAATAACTGTAATTTTACTATTAATAATTATTATCGTTAATAAAGTTTAAAAGTTCAACTAATAATTATTTTCCCTGTTAAAAATTCTACTTTTTTGTACGGCCGTCAGCGTACAAAAAATTACTTTTTTGTCCGCTCACGGCCGTAAAAAAAGTGGCGTCTGTGAAATCATACTTCAACATCATGAATTGACGTTAATAATGTCTATTTTTTTCGACGTTTGCGGAAAAATTATATTTTTCCATGTAAATAGTATGCCGCTGATATATGACTTTGAATGTATTTGTTCCAGATTGAATTCCAAGATGAGCTCAAGATATCCTGGATTAGGCTTACTCCAGATTTAATTTTGATCGAGTAAACAACGCAAGAGGGTCAGCGCTTGAAAAGCGGGGAAAAGGAAAGGTTGGTTTTTTTTTCTGTTCAGTATTCCTTTTAGACAAAATCTGAGCGAAGTACACTATTTTAAATCATACGTGAATCTTATCTAAATCTATTCGCCCTATGGTAGTCGGTTAGGGCCGTAGAACTTTTTTGGTAAATTTATCAGCATTTGACCAGTTTGATGAACAACAACAATAACTTGCGACTCATTGTCATTGTGTAAAAGTGACGTCCGCTTACTAGATATTGAGGAAGAGAAGTTTTTATCCGATAAAAAAGGATGCACCTTTTTTATCGATGTTAAAGTAACAATAACATTTCCAGGTATATGACATTTTAACATTGGAGTTAATTTGTCAAAGGTAATACCACGAGTGCTCCAAATTTTATCGATATTTTTTTCTTTTCTACGAAAACTGGTTTATTTGGCAAAAGTATCAAAAAAACCGATTGATAAAATCAAGAGTCCTAACGGACTCGTGATTTTATCTAAATTCGGTTCGTTTGAATGTTTTTGCCTCAAATAAACAAGTTTGAGTGATGAAAATAAAAAATTATGTGATAAAATTTGAAGATTATTTTTTTCAACAATTTGAAAGGATTTTGCTTTATTTTTTTAATGTATTAAATGTTCAATATTCTCTTGGGTCATGACACTGAATCGGTTTGTGTTCACTTTTCAATAAACTTTGAAATACTTTTAGTTGTCAATAATGACAAATTTGAAGTAAAATTTTTACGTTTCAATGTGAACAAGGTACGAGTATTATCGATGGGGGAGCAGTTTTATCAGTAGTAATACTATAAGTACTTCAAAATAATCAGGTTATACATCTATAACTTGTTGTATAATTACAAAGAGTGTCAGTTTGACAGTTTAAATAATCCGACCGCAAGGCGGGAGGATTATTCTTGCAAACTGACATGATTTGTATTTGATGCGATTATTTGTTGAGTAGATATCAACAATTTATTAATTGAGATACAAATTGGTACAATGGAATTTACTATCCAAATCGACTCATTTTTGATAAACGTCAGAACTTGACGGTAATGTTAGTTTGTGTGTTGTTGTATATTGATGTCGATGTGGTTACTATGGAAATTAAAGTATTGTACAATTTTCGACTGGTAGAGCTACTCTATGAATAATCAGGTATTATCGAAATTATACGAGTTAAATCAACTAAATTGATCGTTATGATTATACTTTATTTCTTAATGTCTGACAGCACAGTAGCCTCATTAAATATTCAAATAGAAATTTATCTTTTACAGAGTGTGAAACCAAATTGTTGTTGATTGACGTTGAGCGCCAATGAAACCAAATTGTTTAAGATTGAAAGCCAATGAAACACTAAAAAGTCCAATGACGTTAAAAAAAATTATGTTGAAAAATGCAGGTTCTTGCCTAACTAACCAATAGATTTGGAGGTAGACTAAGCCAGTTCACAGGGCTTTGTTACCTTATTGATGTAAAGAAAAAAGTTAATTTTTTTTAGCAAAACTAGAAAAAAAAAGAGAAAGCAGTTTTAGGGCGCCACTAATTTTCTTTCCTAAAAGAAAATTAGAAAGAAAATCAAATTTAAAGGTCAGCTAACTTTTAATCTGTTTAAAAAAAAAGAAAGAACTTAGTTTCTGTATAATAAATAAAACCACTACGTAAAAAAAATGGATATAATTACGATTTTGGATTACAAAAAAATGGGTTAGTAAATAATAAGGATATATAAAAAAAATACTTAGCACATAAAAAACATATGATGATGAAGATAAAGTTGAACTGGAACTGTTGATATACTTCTATGGACTGTATACAGGAAACGGTATTTGGGAAACTGTATCCAGGTTACTTTATGTTTAAAAAAAAAACTTTTATCCAGTAAACTATATCCAGGAAACTATAGCTTCGGGATGTTGTTATGCAAGAACTTCATGTCCCAAAAAAAATTTGTATCCGGTAAACTACTATTCCATAAACTGTTTGTCAGGAACTTAATATAGGTACTCCATAGGTATTCATTCGTTCATGCCTATTAACAAGTTACATTTTTATTTTTATTAAATTAAATTAATTAAAGAAAATATAGTTTAATTTTCATAATTCAAATTTATTGACAATGAATTAATGTATCTCAAGTAAAGTAAACATACCATTTATAGGAAATATAAAATTCAATCTATAGTATCATCCTCTTCGCTGGCCATACAAGAATCATCCGAAGACTCGTCGAGAGAGATCACTATCGGTTCTATAGTTTGTTCTATGAGGTTATCTAGAGCCCTCATTTTCTCTTCCTCTTTAATTACATAATTCACAGCATCTCTCCAGTTCTCTTCAGTTATTGTTGTCAATGAGTACTTCATTAGTTCACGAACATCTTTCAATTTAAATGTTTTATTATGTCTAGTTACATCACCTTTCATTTGGGCCCATATTAACTCATTTAACGCATTTAATTTACAATGGTATGGCAGCAAACGAAGCACCGTTATCCCACGATTCTTGGCTATTTCATCAATAAAAAACTTTTTGAATTGTAGCTTGTGATCTGAAGCAACCTTTAAAAGTTCTTTTTTCATCATATCATCTTCAAATGGTATATCTTTCACGATTAACCAGTTTCTAATATCAGCTTTTCTCCAAGAGGGAGATGGAAGATTTTCTGTTAATCGCGAATGATAAGTGGCATTGTCCATAACGATTACAGCATTATTCGGAATTAATTCGACCATTTGTGTAAAATACTCTTCAAAAACATCTGCAGTCATTTCTTCATGATAGTCTTTGGTTGATGTTGACTGAAACTCCAGTAAACCACCTTCAACGAACCCTTGATTGCATCCAATATGCGTTATTATTAGTCGGCGACCTTTACCGATAGGAGTTTTCAGTCCAGTAGATAAACCTTCTATGAAAGCTTGACGACTGGTTTTAATACTTTTGTCCTGCCATATTTTTTTCACTGAATGTCCTTCATTGAGCCATGTCTCATCTAGATAATATAGATTTGTCTTTCCACCTGTCTGTATTTTCGGATATCTCGTAAATACTGTCGTCTCCAACATATTATTTGCTCGTTGTCGATTAGCATTTGGACAATCCCTAGTAGGACCCTATTGTAATGTTTCTTGGAAATTATCAAGTTGTTTTAACTAACCGAATTTAGATTCATATTACCTTTATATATCAGATCGGGTATAAAATTAAATAGTAAATAAATTCCTTAGATTGGCTTAGATGAACGGTGACGCTTATGATTTACTACCTGACTAGCATCTATGACCTTTTCGCGTGCTGTCAGACAATAAGAAACAGACTATAGTTGAAAATGACACGAAAAAAATAATTAGTATAATAACGAATTATTGGCTAGAATAATGTATTGCTATTGGTTGAAACCACCAAAATGTCAGATTTTGACAAGTGACAAAATAATCTGTTGAAATCGAAACCAGTAACTATATTTATTTGTAATTGTAAGAACATTTTTCTGGTCTCATGGTAGGTGTGCCCCGGGTTTCTAGCACGACTAATTGGAGCACGAGTGATATATTCACTCACAGATAATTTGGATAAGTACCAATTTAAAATTTGAATACTGAAAAGTTCAGTAAATTGATGGAGTATTCTGCAACTTCAATTAGTTATAAGGAATGTGTTGGCAATAGGGCTCAAAACAAAAATTTCAAATGCAGTATGTAACCAACGACTCTTTAACTCAATATTACACAGAATTTCCTCAATCTCCTAATATCCTATTTCTTTTAACATACGTTTTAACGATTTTTTCAAAACAGTTGTTTTTCTTGTTCCCTATACTTTTTGCTTTGCTTTTATTTCGTTAACTAGTAATATGAAATAACTTCATGTAAAACAACAACATGAATATTCAATCTTACTCACTGCGAATATACGTATAAAGTGTGGCCAAATGGAATAAATTCGATAACGAATAAAGGAGGGCGTGTTGGGAAAAACGCTTGGACACGACTGTTTCGGAAATATTAAGTGTTTTCAGATTTATTCCAAAAATTGACATTATGAAAAGAAAGTTGTTTTAATTCACAAATTCTTCGCTACATCACACAGAAAACCTAGATTAGATTAGGATTGGAGTGGCTCTTTGTCCTATGCGACCTTTGCAGATCTATTTTGTTCCTCCCTATTATTTAGAGCTCAATGTCTAGCTTAATTCTTCTTATTAGACTTAATAGCCTGGATACCACCTACCTTGCCTAGCTCTCTGCCCTCGGTTTTTGTTCTCCGTGTACTCTGAAAACCTAATAGTCTAAGATCCGAAGCAAGATCGTCCTTCACCGATTTGTTTACCGGATGAAAATGACATATTATCGAAGGAAATATGTTAAAGAACATAATTTGATATGGCAACCCTTTGGGAAATGGTCAAGGCTATAATTAATTGAAATTATAAAAAATTATTATTTTTTGAAAAGTTCACCGGCGTGTCTACCAAATAAAACCAATTTCAGTGGAAAGTTTATAATGCACACAATATGCAACACCTCAGTTGCCTCCCCTTTTCTGGTCCCTATCACCTGGCAGCCGCGTCCAAACAGGTAAGTTGGAATTAGTAATTGCACTCTTCTGTCTACCAATCAGTACCAATTTTAAAATAAAGATAATTGAATTACAAATAACGTAGTATTAGGTTGCTTGAGAAAATATGGTTATAGATAGTGGTTGTAAGACTTTTAAGTTGAAAAAACGGAGCGAGTAATACTGTGAAACAGAGAGACATTGCGCGCACTATTCCCTACTATAGAAAAGGACACAATACTACAGCTGTGCGCACAGGCACTGTAAACTATAGAAGAGCGCGCAGGTTTTATGCCCACAGTAAAAACAAGGATGGATAAATTTACTATAGAGCAGTAACAATGAAAGACAAAAAAAAGAATAGTAATGATCTTAATTGCATAAATTGTACGGAATTGGCATCGAAATTGGGATCCGATCTGCGTCTAGGTCTACCTGCTTTCCATGCATACACTGGTTCCGATTACACCGCAGCTTTTTACAACAAAGGAAAGCTAAGACCATTCAAGCTATTTTCGAAAAATCAAACGTATTAAAAATATTTTTCTTCGTTAACTAATGAAACTGACATTTTTATTGACGAAAAAATGAAAGTAATTCAAGAATTTACCTCCGCCATGTATGGTATTAAAAATTGTAACAAAGTAAATGACGCCAGATATCAAATATTTGTTAAAACTTTTTCTGCGAAAAAAGATAATGAGAATTTCCTTAGAAAAGTTAAAAGTTTTGACTCAAACACAATACCACCATGCTGGGAATCACTCAAACAAAACATTTTACGCACTATTTTTGTTAATTCAATGTGGTTACATGCAACTGACCCAGATTGTGTAAAATTAGACCCAAAAAATTGTGGTTGGTTCCTAGATTGTTATTTAAAACCGAAAGGATATGATGGAGACCAGACACCATTAAAAATTAATGATATTTTGGAAATGACGGAAATAGAAAACGACGAATCTTCCGCAGACCTGGAAAACCATACAACTTCCGGCGACTCTGATTCTGGATAATAATTATTTATCACTATGTTTTATATCATCATTTACTTTAATGTATTTATTGTTTAATAAAACATTTTCTATTTTCCTGCTAAACATATATTCATAATTTTTTTTAATTCATCCTTGTTATCTTTAATTTATTTTTATAATACTCCAGTTTACAAACTAACTACACAAAACACTGCTCTCTAGTAAATTTATCCATCCTTGTTATTACTGTGGGTATAAAACCTGCGCGCTCTTTTATGCTTTACAGTGCCTGTGCGCACAGTGTAGTATTGTGTCCTTTTCTATAGTAGGGAATAGTGCGCGCAATGTCTCTCTGTCTCACAGTATTACTTGCTCTGTTTTTTCAACTTAAAAGTCTTACAACCACTATCTATGACCATATTTTCTCAAGCAACCTAATAATACGTTATTTGTAATTTAATTATCTTTATTTTAAAATTGGTTCCGATTGGTAGACAGAAGAGTGCAATTACTAATTTCAACTCACCTGTTTGGACGCGGCTACCAGGTAATAGGGACCAGAAAAGGGGAGGCAACTGAGGTGTTTCACATTGTGTGCATTATAAACTTTCCACTGAAATTGGTTTTATTTGGTAGACACGCCGGTGAACTTTTCAAAAAATAATAATTTTTTATAATTTTAATTAATTATAGCCTTGACCATTTCCCAAAGGGTTGCCATATCAAATTATGTTCTTAAACATATTTCCTTCAATAATATGTCATTTTCATCCGGTAGACAAATCGGTGAAGGACGATCTTGCTTCGGATCCTCTACTATAATAACTAATACTGATTTTTCTTAAAAAATGTCTCCAAAATATTGGTGTCAATGTGGGAAATGTTTAAAATGCTCACCGCGAACGTCTTGGAAACATGCTAATCTAGTATGAGAATATCTTCTAACGTCACTCAACATCTCAGGCGTGACTGATCTAATCACAAGCGTGCTTCGTCCTTTTAAGTAATCATAGTTGAGTGGTTTAATTTTGTATACAATCCTTTCGACATATCTACACAAAGAGTAGTCTAATGGCGTCAGTGATAGTGCTGGCTTCCCTATCCACTGATTTTAGAAAATTCGGTTCAGGTACTGCCGGACATTGAGTTATTAATGGGGCGATACTCCATCTTGCTGATACCATACTATATTGGCAGGAACTTGTGGGTTTGCTAGATCAGGATATAAGTTTGTCAAAGTTGGCACGACAGTATTTTTGAGCAATCCTGAATATTCATTTTCATTCAAGTTGTCATCAATGAAAACGGGACAACGATATGATTTCCAGAATTCCTGCCAGAATATTAGCTTTTTCTGGATATTGCGTATGTTCTCAAGCTTATTCAGTGAGGATTCTGATGAGATTAACATGACCCTGAAGTGTGAATGTGATCTCAAAAAAAGAAAACATCTTTTCATAGGACACAGTATTATTTAACATTCCCATCTCCCATGAGCTCCTGAGTTTGCATCATTTCAAAGAGATGCATTTTACTTTCCTTCCATTCTCGAAAAATTGATGTGCTGCTAACGTTGAATAGTTTTGCTTTTCGACCAGAATTATTGGGGTTTTTTCTCGGAGCTCATAATATCCAATTTCGTATAGCAGATGAACTAGCAAAAAGGGGGACTGAAATACCTTTCTGGGGGCCTGAACCCTTTTGCGGAATGAGCCCTAATGTAATATTGGAAGAAATAGGTAAAGCCGAGAAAAAGAGAAGATCTGACCATTGGAAAGATCTAGTAGGGCTTATACAATCAAAGACTCTTCTAGGTGACTACAACCTGTTGAGATCAAATGAATGCATAAGTCAAAGTAAAACTGCGCTAGGAGTTTTAACAGGGATCCTAACGGGACATTCTCGCCTGATTGGGCACCTGAAAAAGCTCAAAATAGTGGAGGAAGAAGAATGCAGATTTTGTGGAATGGAAGAAGAAACCTCCATCCACATACTTTCCAACTTCACAGCACTGCAGAATCCTAGAGCACAGCACCTGGGAGATTACTGGATAGAAGAGGAACATTTACCTAAGTTGCAACCTGCAGACATCCCAAAATTCCTCCGAGAAATAGGATTTAGGGAAGCTACCAGTTTCTGAGACTCACCTCAGAAACTAAATAGAAGTAAGGGGCACAATAGATCTTTTAGGTCTCAGTGAATGTGACTCCAAAACACATACATACATCCAATTTCCTCTCATCACTTACTACATTGGCAGCTACTTTTTCCATCTGTCTTAAACGATGAAAATCGTAAACTGCTTTTCTATTTCGCTAATTGCTCTTTGTGATACAGGCGGCAAATTTGGAAATTGTATGTGAAAGAAGCGAGAAGCTTCCATTTGTCACCGTGTGTTATATCCATAACCAATCAATTGTAGAATGGTTATTTTGTGCATTCCTGTCACTAATTACTACTGTCATACAGGCAGACAAAAAAAGCACTTAGAATTTCCGAAACAGTTGAAGATAGGTATAGGACATTGTACATGAATTATGTCTAAAATTTTCTGAATTATTAAAAAATATATATAGGGAGTTGCATTTAAAATAAGGAAGTTGGTATTGGCCGCTGTCACACCCTAAATAATTTTTTTTGATGCGCATTCAAAAATCGACGTGTCTAAGCGATTTTCTCAACATGCTCTCATTTATTCGTCATCGAATTAATTGCATTTGTATAATATATTATAATACTCAAAAACTTTCAATGAACAAAGAAATGAGAATATAAACGTATAAAAACAAACGTCGGTTATAATTTGAAGTTGAAGTATGAATAGAGATATTGGTAACCCAAATAAATAACGTCAAGCACATATATTAATTTGACAATCAACCTATGCGCGAGTCGATTCTTAAGTCCCGTTTCAGATGGACGCGTATGGTACGCGTGCGTATTAAAGGTTACGCGTATGTTTACGCGTGGTTTTACTTTCACATGGGGCGTACAGTCGTTGGCAGACAGTAGTAACAAAAGAAACATGCAAGGAGAAACATCTAGCGCTGTTGCCATTGCTGCATATTATATTTTTAAAAAAAGTCAAAAAAAGATAAGGATATGGGTACATCCTATTGATTGATCAATTACTATTGTTCCTATATCATCCCAGGATTTTTGCCGTAAGTCCCGATGTTTATATTCTTCGTTAGAACTATCCCATAAATTGGGTCTCTGTTCAACTTCGCTAATAAGTATTTCAGTATCGATAAACCTATTATCATTAGCCATTTTCTATTCACAACTTAAATATTGGTTGGAATCGGCAACAATGAGAAGCACTCTCAACCACATACGCTGGTATACGCGTCGTACCATCTGAAAACAACAACTAAACGACGGGCAAGCTGCGCCTCGCGTTCCTACGTGGAGCGCACGGGCTGAGCCGTCGCCCGGCGTATGAATTGAAGCGTCCTCACGGCCATCCGCTCTACGCGTCCATTTGAAAACCTACATTTAATTTATGATATCTGACCTCACGCGTATGGTACGCGCGCGTTCCATACGCGTCCATCTCAAACGGGACTAAGACAACATCCCCAAATAACGTTTCCGCCAAGCTTAATTTTAAGAGCCTAACGACAGACGGTATTTGAAATAGCGCTCAATAATTAACATGCCCGGCATGCGCAGAGTGTTTTTATGTTAATGTTAAATGTTGTGTGATTGTTAAAAAAAAATTGAAATAGCGCTTGACGTTAAACCAATACCGCAACATGTTAATTACGGCGCTATTCATTATACCCAAAGAGACTAGATATCTAGTCTATGATTTTACCAATATATATTTATTAACCTCCGCCAAGTGACGCATTTTTGTCACCGAGCAACCTCAATATTATATAACCTTAGAACGATTGATACAACACGAAATGGTTATTAACGTTACAAAGTATTATGATACTGAGAAGGTTCTAAGCTAATGATTGGAACTGAATTAATTTCATCTCTTAGAAAATTTTTTGACAGCTCCAATAACCAATAAAATTTCCTTATTTTTGATCATATGAACAATTTCACCCAATCATGTCAACATTATACTGATAACAGACCATGGGCTGTTTTCACGTTGCTATGGACACAAACCTATTGATTTATTTCGATTTTGAAATTTCAAATATTTAATATTTCGAAATGTCACGATCTGGTTGTAATTCTATAATTGGTAAAAAATTTTCTATCCGAATAACCCTCGGACATTGATAAATGCTCAAAAATTTTATGACAACTTTCTCAAGCTTGTGGCTTGTAGGCACAGGTTTCCAAGCAACAAACTTTCGAAATCTGTCATAAAATTTTTTCGAACAATTATCAACGTCCTTGGGTTATTACTACTGAAAATAGACGTTTATTCATTTTTTATATTATTTGACAGTTCTTCATGACATACCTTATTTTATGATAAAATCAACAAGTCTAATACAAAGATCACAACAATTCTCCCCTTCTTATTAAAAACTATTCTACAATATAAAGAGACAACTTTTCAAAACATAAACATTCCCATATACTGTTAACACACACTTGAATTTTTATTTTATACCGTAGTCCTTGGACCAAACAGGTGGACGTTTTACTCGTACTTGGCGAATTTGCGAGATAAATTCCTATTTCAATAAAATATGGATTTAATGAATTTTTAAAAAGATGAAGATGACCTGGAAATCTTTGAAGATATCAGAGGGAAAATTACTTTTAAGCAACAACTTTTAGAAAAAGATTTATTTCTTTTTATTTGTGTAAAATCGTTTTAAAACATCTATAGATCTGTAGCTATCTGATTGAGCATTATACTCCCCCTCAATCTTTGTCCAGGCCTGTCCCTTATCCTTCCAGCGTAACGCACCTGTTTCCTTGCATTCTATTATGTGCTTGTAGGTAGGTACTTTTTCATTAAATTCAAGCACATTACTTTCTCATTTTGGAAGAAATTTGTTGATCTTTTTCTCTTTCCGCTCATTTTGGAAACTCCTACCTTTTGTTTGGGTAATTTTACAAATATAAATATCTAATAGTTGTCATATTTGACACCACTAGTACCAACAAAATTGCTGTTCATCAAATTATTCCTAAATGTCAAGATACCAACTTGCACCTAACAAATAATTTACTAACCAGTACCTTAACCACAAATAGTGCAAAACACTTTTAATCAATGGTTAAAGTTAATCATGAGTTACTAAAGCCAAAAGATAACTGCAACCGGTGCAAACAGCAGTTAGAGGTCCTAATAATGACGCATCAGGTGTTGGTTCACCTAAACAGCGTTCATGTAATGAATCTGTATTACTTTGAGGTATTGCTGAAAGCATTGGAACATTGAATGACTGAGTGGGTCCAAACGTTACTTTCTTTTTCCTGACTAGAATCGATTTCAATTGATTAACATGTCTTTTCAATGTTCTACCTGAGTCTAAAAAGACCAGACAATGGAGTTTCCCAAGTTTCTTTTCGACATTTCCGAGCTTCTATATGTGTTTATTATTGATGAAAACTCTAGCCTGGATTCTCTCCCCCACTTGAAATGAACGTACTGGTTTGTCTGAAATCTGTTAATCTTTGGGTCGATAAGGAAAAATTGCATCCAAACGGATTCTCATATTCCGATGTAAATACAATTCGGCAGGAGATTCACCACAAACTTGTCACACGATACTGAAACAAAATGTTTTGGACTTTGTCTTGAATAGGTGTATTGTCATCCATACTTGCTTTTAATCTATGTTTTAAAGTCTGCACGTTTCTTTCTGCGAGTCCATTTGTCGCCAGATGTCCTGGAGCTATAAATTTTTGGAATATTCCATTGAATTCGCAATATTCTTGAAACTCTTCACTTTTGAAAATTGATGCATTGTCCGAAACTATTTCCAATGGATACCCATGTACTGCAAAAATATTTTCTAATAATCTTATCGTCGTTAAATTATTTGGAGCATTCTTTAATATTTTAACTTCTGTACATTTTGATTTCGCATCTATGCATACTAAGAAATAGCATGATTCAAAAGGACCTACATAATCAATGTGAATTCTCTCCCAATAACTTGTAGGTGAATCCCATGGATGAACAGATGCCTTTGGCGTATTTAATCTTGTTAGAGCACAGTTTTCACAACTTTTGACTAGTTGTTCAATGTCCCGGCCAATGCAAGGCCAATACACATAACGGCGTGCCAATTGCTGCATTTTTGTAATTGCCAGATGTGTTTCATGTAGCTCTTCAAGTATACTAGATCTTAAGCTTCCTGGGATTACAATTCTATCCATCCTAAAAAGTATGTCGTCAATCAATGTGTATTCTGAATCCATCGATTGATATTTCAAACTTTGAATAATTTTGCTGAGATCTGGGTCGTTTTTGGTTTCATTTCTAATTATCGTGGATGCAACTTTCTCGCTTGAAATTTGGAAAATTACTTGATGATATATTTGATTCACATCATCACCAACTCGAGTATCAGTTGAAATATTTGAATTTTGAATTGGAGCTCTAGACAAACAATGATTTTCTTTGCCTCTCTTGAACTGGTCCAAATAATTGAAACCTGAGAAAAATGATGCATAACGAAGTAAACGAGAAGAAGTCATTTGTGGGAGAGCTTTATGATTGTGGAATATTCTTGAAATTGGCTCATTGTCGGTAATAAGTAAGAAATGCTTTCCAAATAGATAATTATAGAAGTGATCAACACCAAAAATAATTGCAAGCGCTTCTCTGTCGAGCAACTATAGGCTTTCAGAGACAGTAAGCGAACGCGAAGCATATGCCACTGATTTTTCAACTCCGTCTATAGTATGGCTGAGTAATGCGGCTATTTCAGTGGGACTTGCATCTGTGGTTGAAACAAGAGGTGAGCAGGGATCGAACACGATTGCTACAAAGCTCAGTCTTTAATTGCATGAACGCTGATTCGCACTGTGCTGTCCATAACCATCGTTTATTTTTCCTTAGAAAACATCGAAGAGGATATGAAATAGTGGAAAAATCAGGAACAAATCCGGAATAATATGTGACTAAACCTAGGAATCTTTTAACATCGCTTACATTAGATGGTCATGGCATATCTTGAATTGCGCGTATTTTGACTTAAGATTTTGAAATTTTGTTAAATTCTACAATATGTTCAAGATATTCAATTCGTTCTTCTAATAATGAGCATTTATTTTTGTTGAGATGAAGATCATATTCCATGATTTTTTGCAAACATGATTTTAGATTTTCAGTGCATTCTTCAATGGTCAATCCATGTACAATTATATCATGCGATTAAATTCGGATGGAGCTGTTTTTATTCCAAAAGTGAAATGATTCATGCGATAAGTGCCACGATGGGTTGAAATTGTTTGAGTCGCACTGCTTTCTATAGCCTCATAAAATATTGGTGGTAAGCGAGCAGATCGCATCTTCTGTAGATCCATCTTAAGCCAAATTGACTACTCTATCTTATTTTGTATTTTTAAAAAGTTCACTAGCTTATTTTTAAATATTTTTTCAATTATCTTGCTAACTGAAAATGTTGGTGATAAGTCGATAACTACCTGCTCTTATTTCGTCTCAAGCTTTATAAAATAGTTCAATTGATCCCACCTTCAGAGCTTTAGGGAAAACACCCAAACTAAAACATTTGTGTGTTAACGTGGCTAATGGTAGGGCAATTTCATTCGCTATTGCTTCCAAGGTCTCTGAACCCTTCCTATCAATTCCTGGTAATTTATTATTTCAATATCTCAATTTCATATGTTGAAATAGTTATTTACGTGATTAGTGGGATATGGACATAAGTGCGTTAATAATTCCTATCACACGTGTTTCGTACAAAATTTTATCTACAACTGTTTATTAGTATTATTAACAGTATGTATGTATGTGTATGTATGTGTGATTTTTGGGGTGACATTCACTGAGACCTAAAAGGTCTATTGATTATTAACAGTACCTATATCATAAAATTTAAAAAAAAAAAAAATTCAATCCAATGTATTTCTGATAATATCGATTGCAAACATAAGGCACTGTGTATCATATTCTATGACCATAGCAACAAAGACAAACAAAGCTGTGGAAATTAAATAAATTAGTGATGTCATCAAATTGTCAAAGTTGAATGAACAAAAATTTATGAAAATGAGTTCAAGCGAAGACAATCTCCTTTCGGAAATTGAAAATGCAACTTTCAGTGTCATTTTAAATATTCAATTCTGGTATTAATATTTTTTTCTACTACCGTGCGTTTTAACCCACTTTCCCGCACGCAATTAAGCTTTGAAAGTGTCACTTTCCCGCACTAGTGCGGGAAAGTAAAATTATGCAAATTTTGACCTTATTAGATAGTTTTTTACTTCGGAAGTTATAACTATTCTTACACCAGGTGAATGAATAGTCCATCAAATAAAATCAACATGTTTTCCAGCTTTTTGTTGCATTTTTAATTTTCTGGAAATATAAAATAAAATAAATATTTTGATATAACCTTGTGAATTCTTTGAAGTAGTGTCACAAAACAACTATCAAACCACCCGGGTTTGATAAAAGAAAAATATATCATAAAAAAAAAAATTCTTTCATCTACAAATGACTTAAAATTGTTGCCGTCACCCTCATCGTCATCTTTATGTGACGTGCAAACGATGCCATCCTCATCAACGTCATTCACTCACCAGTTAACACCGAATAACTCCACTGGACCGGCAATTTTAAGTTATTCACAGAATGCAACTTTTGCAAATTTTGATCTTATTAGATAGTTTTTTTACTTCGGAAGTTATAACTATTGTTACAACAGGTGAATAAATAGTCCATCAAATAAAATCTACATCTTTTCTAGCTTTTTGTTGCATTTTCAATTTTTTTTTAAATATTAAATAATGAAGATATTTTGATATAACCCTGTATATTCTTTGAAGTAGTGTTAACAACTACCAAACCACCCGGTTTTGATATAAGAAAAATATATCATAAAAAATTCTTTCATCTACAAATGACTTAAAACCGTTGCCGTCACCTTCATCGTCATCTTTATGTGACCTTCAACCGATGCCATCCTCATTAACGTCATCTACTTACCAGTTAACACCAAATCCACTGGACCGGCAATTTTAAGTAATTTACAGAATGCAACAAATTGTGTTTCTAATATTAATCTTTATAATAATAATAATAGTTTTTGGTTAATGTTTTGTACTTATATGTATGTTAAAATAAAATAACTTTTGAAAAATGGGTTGGTATACTTTTTTGTATATACGGTCGTAGAAAAAAAAAAAAATAATAATAATGTTCCTAACTCATGCGTAAAGTGTCTTTCCCGCCCTTGACCGCTTGCCCGAACTCCGCTTCGCGTCGTTCGGGTCAACTGCAGTCGCGTGCGAGAAAGTATCACTTTCCGCACTTGTTAGGAAAATAACTATTTTTGTATTGTTGTATGAGTTTGGATGAATCAATTTCATATTACATTTTTCATTGGGATGATTTCTAATATATTTTGTCCACGACTATTTGATAATATTAACATTTTACGTGTGCTTCTTGAAGTATAATGACGTACATTATTCACCAGTGAATAATAGGTGTGGAATTGTGGATAATGAAAAGGTCACATGACACATGATTATATTGAAGGTTATTTATACAAGCGACACAATATATCAAATAAAACTTTTAACCGTGATTCGGATTCGAACCAATGCCTCGTATGGCTATCTTCTAAGCAGTTATAAATATTCAAAAGCGGTATGGAATGGAGTTAGACTGACTTTTTTGAACATAGCTATCAATTTTTTCATTAAACCCGAGCTAATGTGAGAAAAATTAGAAAGTGCATTTGAACTTATTTTTCAATCACCTTTCCAATATGTTATTATTTTTTTCGAACCCTATTTGTTAAAAAAGTTAGCTCGCGTTTGGCAGGTTTGTACAGGAATCCCTATGCCGAATCGTATAAATAACACAGTGTTTGTGGGAGTAGATGGTTTTATATGCAGTTTTATGTCTAGTGTGTATGATGTACCTATGTCAAAAGCAAAAGAGACGTTTTGAATAATTTATTGCTAATTGCAAGAATTACAATAACTATACTGGTGTTTGATTGATATTACTAGAAAATTTGATATGGAAAGTAAATCATACAGTGAATGGAATACTTATTGAATATATAATTTGTTCAATAACATGAGAAGTGTGAAGCTTTATAAATGTAATAAACTATGGTGTTTTAGTTTAACAAAAAAATGGATACCTTAACAGGTAATTTTTAGTCGTGGACAAAATATAGTATTCTACTCACATATTGAAATGAATAATGCAAAACCTCGGTAACTTGGGTTTTAATAAACATAAAAATTGTACATATTACGAGAGTAAAATAAATACATCAATGACGTGACATAACTAATCGTCTTACTTTGACATATAC
>CAJUYG010001898.1:7342-54932 GCA_910591675.1 Galerucella calmariensis | reverse complement strand
CACTGGGGGCACTAATTGAGCACATTAATGCAGCAGCTCGCGTAACATTGCCCCCTCCTTAAGAGACAGTTCCTCCTGGAACTAACTAGGAAACGGAAACGAGATGACTGTATCGGCAACTGGTTCCCTTGTTACATTTTCCAGTTGCATGGAAGTAACATGCGACCGTCTTCTCTGTTGGCTGAGTCTCCCTTACTTGGCCGCAGACTAGTACCTGCACTTCGGTGTCTCGGAAGATTACTTCTACCATGTTACGGATTATTCGCCAATCTAAATGCCTACATTCAATCTTGGGCATGGCTAGCCTATGCACGTCCAATTCAAGCACATGCTCCCTCAAGCTTCGTAATGCTTCCCAGACATCCTCGTACGTTGGTCTTTCGTCGAAGGTGTTTCTCGTCACTAGGTGGAAATTGTAGCGGGAGCCATCTTGCAGCTTCAGAGCTTTACCTGGTACTGGTAACTGGTCTTGCAAACGTCGGGCGCCACTCTTCTTTATGAACAGAGATGCTAGCCCACGTGCATCGGTTACGCTGGCAGGGATGTTTATTGCCAGTGAGTATTCCTCTGGAACGGTAAGCATGTCTTGTCGTCTCTCAGTGGTGACGCCGAATCTTGCTTTTCCGGTACCACCATAAGCACCCATGAACTCTCCAAAAGCAGGATCGGCTACTTCCTGAAGCTGGTTTACTTCCTCATCGTGGTCACCCTCGAATGGCGCTAATCGGTTACGGTGTACCACCTTTGGCTTTCCGTTTGGGATCTTGCTGATACGATAGATGACATCGTTGATTCGTTTCTTCACGAGGTACGGACCGTCCCAAGCTTTCTGCAACTTTGGAGAAAAACCCTTTTGTCTTCTTGGGTTATGCAGCCAGACTTTGTCTCCTTCGTGGAAACCTCCTTCTGTAGCTTGTGTATCGTACCTTTTCTTCATCCTATCGCTAGCGATCTGGAGATTCGATCGAACCAGCTCGTGTACGTCGTCCATTCTTTTTCTCAGCTGGGTCACGTAATCTTCACCAGCTATGTCTTCTCCGGGTCGGCATCCAAATTCAAGGTCGCAGGGTAATCTCATTTCGCGTCCGAACAGAACTTTTGCTGGTGTTTGGCCGGTAGACTCATTGATGGCGGATCTGTAGGCCATCGCAAATAGCGAGAGATATTGGTCCCAATCTCGCTGATGGTTAGATACTACTTTAGACAGGTATTTGCCAAGGGTTCTGTTCATTCGCTCTACCATTCCGTCCGACTGTGGATGCAAAGCTGTAGTTCTCGTTTTATTCATGCCGAGCTTTTCACAAACTTCCTGGAACAGCTGGCTTTCGAAGTTTCTGCCCTGGTCGCTGTGTATTTCTAGGGGCACTCCATATCGGCAAATGAACTCATTCAAAAGCACGTCGGCAACAGTTGCGGCTTCTTGGTTTGGAATGGCATACGCTTCTACCCATTTTGTGAAATAATCCATCACCACCAAAATGTATCTGCTGCCATTTGCTGTCGGTGGAAACGGTCCGGCAATGTCCAGGGCAATGCGTTCAAAAGGGCTTCCGACATTGTACTGCTTCATAGGAGCCTTTCTTCTTCCTTGTGGTCCATTGGTCGTAGCACAGGTAGTGCACTTCTTACACCAGTCCTTCACATCTTCGGAACTGTGCATCCAATAAAAACGTTCTCGCACTTTCTGGAGGGTCTTCTTCACACCTAGATGTCCTCCTGACGGACTGTCGTGTAATTTCCGCAGTACTGTGGTTCTTCGAATGGCAGCTTCCTTAGCTTCTGTTTTGGTGCAGTGAGAGCACTCTGTTGGGCATGGTCTTCTAGAGAGTGAGTCTGCATTTTTGTGGCTTATTCCGGCTCTATGCTCAATAGTGAAATTATATTCTTGGAGCCGCTCGATCCATCTAGCGATTTGACCTTCAGGGTTCTTAAATTGCATAAGCCACTTAAGTGCGGCATGATCGGTTCTAATCACAAATTTCTTCCCATACAGATACTGATAGAAGTGCTCCACGGACTTCACTACTGCTAGGAGCTCTCTTCTTGTGACGCAGTAGTTTTGTTCTGGTTTGGAAAGAACTTTACTAAAATATCCCAGAACTTTCTCTTGTCCTCTTTGAACCTGTGATAGCACTCCTCCAATTCCAACATTGCTAGCATCAGTATCTAGTATAAATTCTCCCTCTGGTAGTGGATAGCCGAGTATAGGTGCAGTAGTCAAGTGCTTTTTCAAGGTTTCGAACGAAGTTTGACAGTCTTCGTCCCAGCGAAACTCCCTTGCTTCCTCTGTAAGTCGTGTCAAGGGTTTAGCGATATCTGCAAACTTCTTTATAAATCGCCTATAGTATGTACAGAGTCCAAGGAAGCTTCTAACTTGGTGCTTGTCGGTGGGTCTTGGCCACTTTCGTACGGTAGCAGCTTTTTCTTCGTCTACAGCTACACCATCCTTGCTGACTACATGGCCTAGATAATTGACTTTGTTTTGAAATAGTTGACATTTCTTGGGGTTGAGCATCAGTTGGGCAGCTTGCAACCTTTTGAAGACACCTTCCAAATTCTTTCGATGTTCTTCGAATGTCCTTCCCAAGACTATGATGTCATCAAGGTACACTAAGCATG
Organism: Galerucella calmariensis; assembly: GCA_910591675.1. Taxonomy (NCBI): domain Eukaryota; kingdom Metazoa; phylum Arthropoda; class Insecta; order Coleoptera; family Chrysomelidae; genus Galerucella; species Galerucella calmariensis. The sequence goes on along the minus strand of CAJUYG010001898.1, from coordinate 52,313 downwards.
TCTTCCAGGACAACCCTCGCAATACGTTTTCCATCAGTCTTTCAAACGTTGCGGGGGCATTGCACAGCCCAAATGGCATAACGGTGAAATGCCATAGTCCAGATCCGGTGGTAAACGCTGTCTTTTCTTTATCGGCTGGATCCATCTCTACCTGCCAATATCCAGACTTCAGGTCCAAGGTAGAAAACAATTTGCTACCGGCCAGCGTACCCAGAGTATCGTCGATTCTCGGTAGAGGATAGCTATCTTTATTTGTAACATTGTTCAATTGCCGGTAGTCCACGCAAAAACTCGTGGTTCCATCCTTCTTCTTTACCAGAACTACCGGAGAGACCCAAGGGCTGGTAGAAGGTTCTATTACCTTGTCCTCTTCCATCTCGCGAACAATTCTCTCCGCTTCCTCTCTTTTGGCCTGTGGTAGCCGTCGAGCCGATTGTCTTATCGGCTTAGCGTCGCCGGTGTCAATTTTGTGTTTGACAGCAGATGTTCTTCCTGTCTTTCCTCCTTTTGGTACAAAAAGAGATCGGTATTGTAGCAAGAGTTCTCTGATTTTTTTCTTCTCTTGCAGGCTAAGGGATTGTCCAGCCACTGCTATCATTTGTTCAAATTTATTGTTGGCATCATTGGAAGTTTTTGTTTGATGAATTATTGACGCCACTGGTACGCAAGTTCCAATTTTGGTCTCCTTCTTTATAGTTATGGGATGGTCATTTACATTTATAATGCGTACAGGTATTTCTTCGGCAGCCATGACTAACCCTTTTCCTACCAGGATTCCTCGTCCAACCTCTTTATCATGATTCCATGGTTCCATCATGACCGGTGTTCCTTCTTCGACGATTCCTTGTAGCCTTGCCACAGTGAAAAATTCACTCCTTGCGGGTACAACTGTATCCTCCTGTACGGCTACCTCAACAGTCTTATCCTCGTGTGGGTGAAGGAATACTTCCTCAGAACCTACTCTAATCACTCGGTTCTTGAAATCTAGCTGGAAGCCATGTAGGTTCATAATGTCCATTCCGAGTATTATGTCCTCTTCGATATCAGCGACAACGACAGTGTGGGTGAACTTCTCTGCGCCAATTCCCAATTGCACCGGTAGTTCTCCATGGACATTGGCGCTTTCACCTGTGGCAGTCCTGAGTCGCAGTCTCGTCGGTAAAAGTCTTTTCCGGGTGTTGACAGTCCCGGGGCGAATAATAGTCCTCGTTGCTCCAGTGTCCACCAATAGTGTATACTTCCTACCATTAACTTCACCATCCACGTATACACTATCATCGCGACATTTCAGAGATGCTATTAGAATGAGAGGGTCTTTGGAAGGTCTTCGGGTCGAAGCTGCCCTCTGAAGGTCGACCCTTCCTAGTTTTCCTGCTGGGCGTCTTTGTTTGTAGCAGTTCTCGGTCGCTTGCACGAACTGCGTACATGTCCCATTTCTCCACAATTCCAGCATCTCACAGCTTTCGATTTTCCATGTGAGATGCTTTTCATCATGTTGACGATCTGGTCAAGCTTGTTCTCCACTTCTTCGTCTGCTACAGCCCTCACCTTGCCGTATACTCCGGAAGCCTGTGTAGCTGCTTCGTACTCCAAGGCTGCAGAGAGTACGTCGACCAGTGTCTTGTGCCGAGCCAAGCGTAGAGTTCTCTGCACGAACTCCGTCGATGAATGTCTGTACCCCTAAACATTCCATGACATTCTCTGGTGCCGATGGATAGGCAAACCGCACCAACCTCGCAATGTCTGCTTCGAATTCTTGCAGAGTTTCGTCGCGTTTCTGTTTGCGGTTTTTCAGCTGCGACTGGTACAGATGCTCCAAGTGTTCCAGGCCATACCTCATGTTCAATCGCTTTTTGAGTTGTTCAAAATCTTCGGTCTCTTCCACTGGAATGGTCTGGAGGATATCCATGGCGTCTCCTCTGAGGGCAAGAGTTAAATTCAACGCTTTTTCTTTCTCACTCCAGTTGTTTGCCTTTGATGCCGCCTCGAATTGCTTAAGATAGTTCGGCCATGACGTTTTACCATCGAATGTTGGCAGTTTCACTCGGCTGTTAATATCGTTTTCCCTTTTCGGTTTCAACTCTACTTTCTCTGCCAGTTCGTCGTTGTTCGGGGCTTGCCTAGTTGTAATATCCGGGTGATGACTAGTCTTCCTTTCGATTTCTTTGATTTTTTGTTCCATTTCTTGCCCCATTCTTTTAATCTTTTCTTCCACGGCAGAAATTTCATTTTTTATATCCGTCGAAATTTTATTTTCCATGTCCGACATTTTATTTTCTATGTCCGCCGAAAGTTTACTTTCCATGGATGAAATTTCGTTTTTTATAGTAGAAATCTTTTCGTCCATGGAGGAAATGTTAGCAGAAATATCATTCTTCATGGTAGAAATCTTCTCGTCCATATTAGCAGAAATATCGTCCTTCATGGTAGAAATCTTCTCGTCCATGGAGGAGATGTTAGCAGAAATGTCGTTCTTCATGGTAGAAATCTTCTCGTCCATATTAGCAGAAATGTCGTCCTTCATAGTAGAAATCTTCTCGTTCATAGCAGATATTGACGAGATTATGGTGGAGGACTCGTCATTGAATAAGAATGTTTCTGGATCCAAGTCTTCACTTTCCAGTGCTATTTTCAGTCTTTCAACCAATTCACTCTTCTTCCCGGATGTTTCCAACTCGCGATTTTCTAATTCTGCTTTTAGTTCCGTCACTTTCAGGTCGCATAGTCTCTTAGCCATTTTTACGTAATTATTTATTTATATTACCCCACACCTGACACCAATGTAACGTTTATTCTAATTTATATTTACAATTAATTTATATGTACAGATTTATATTAAAATACAGTCCTTATTCAATAATTTATATATCACACTAAACACACACTAACTAATTTATATGAGAGTCACTTAATAAACACTTTATCGAGGCGCGATTGCTTTCTTCCAGTATCGACACTAACTGACTAACTGACTCCGCTGCGATGCTCGTCGCCTATTTATATTCACACGTATGTTTTTCTAGTAACATCTCGAACTCGAAGTTTTGGTGGATGCGCCGGGTTTTTCTAGATGTTACGTGTTCTAGATCATTCTTGAAAATACGGCGGAGGAGCCATAGTCGTCTCATATGGGAATTTCACTGGGGGCACTAATTGAGCACATTAATGCAGCAGCTCGCGTAACAGTATTATGAAAAAACTTGAAGAACAAGATAAGGTTATAGAAAGTTTAGTGAGACAGAAAGAGAGACAGGATGAAACTTTCAGAAGTCGTAATATTATTGTTTATGGCTTGAAGGAATATGATGGAGAAAACTGTAATGAATTCATGATGCAGATATTCACAGAAAAAATGAAACTGAATATTAAAGAAGAAAATATTGAATCGTGCTTCAGGATTGGGAAAAAAGAAAACAATAGGAGCAGGCCGATATTAATACAATTTTCTACCAGATATCACAAGGAAATGGTTTATTATAATAAAAAGTTGCTAAAAGGAACAAAATACGTCATCAGAGAGGACCTGACGCCTGGTAAAGCTACACTGTTGAAAGCAGCGTTGGCAAAAATAGCGAAGACTGGAAAGGTATGGACAAATCATAGCAACATATTTGTGAAGCGAAATGATTATGATCACATCATGAAAATCGCGAAGACTGAAGATATCGATAAACTTCAGCTATTGTTTGTAACAAATTATTTTTCTTTCATACAAATCATGCTCCTTTAATTATTGCTTTGTTTTCTATTAACATTTATACGTAAAGTGAATTTAAACTGAGATTGATCTCACAGCACATCATCGCATGTGCAATTGGGTTGTTCCCTGGTGTTTGTTTTGCCAGGTGTATTTATGTTATTAGAATTTTTTTTTATTATTGCTTTTTCTAGTTATTTCTTGTTTTTGGGTGTATCGTTGATTATTGTGAATGCATTCTTTGAAAATCGGCTTTGCTAATGCTAGATCATTACTACCCTCCATACATGATGCTGCAGAAGTTATTTTGCAAAATGATTTTGACATTTTCTTAATATGCGAGTCCTGGTTAAAGAGTACCACTGATAATCATTTTATAAATATAAGCAACTATAACCTATTTAGAGCCGACAGAAATCGGAATGGTAGAGGATTATGTATATATAGTAAAAATAAAATTCACTCCGAGATAATCGTTAGTAGGCAGGATTGTATTTGGGAGCAACTGTGGATGAAAGTCAGCCTAAATAAAAAGTCGTACGCCATAGGTGTTGTTTACAAACCTGACGAGCAAAACACGAGTAGTTTTTTGGATGAGTTCGAAGATAGTCTTATCTCTATATACCCCACTGTTGATAATATAATTGGCATGGGTGATTTTAATCTAAATTTACTTGATTTTGAAGATTCAAACGTCAATAAATTCAACTCAGTTTTAACTCGCTGAATTTGCGTCAATTGGTTGATGAACCTACGAGAATCACGGCAACATCTGCAACCCTTCTAGATTATGTAATAGTCCCAGAGGGTTTTGAATGCGAAAAAGGGATCATGCAGCCGGTGATCTCGGATCATTCTATGGTTTTTTGCAAATTCCAAACTGATTTTAATATACAAGCAGGGCCAAAATTTATAACTAACAGGAACTTTAAAAATTTTGACGAAGATAGTTTTCGTCATGACCTTCGCAGCACATCATTTTTTAGAATATATGATCTAGAATCTATAGATGATAAAGTTTCCTACCTAGTTAACTCGTTAAATAATTTGTTCGATAGGCACGCTCCGATTGTAACTTCAAGAGTTACAAAACCTAAAGCACACTGGCTAACGTTTCCCATAAAAATGATGATGGCTGAGAGAGACAAAGCACTAAATAAATATAAGAGAACAAAGTTAGCTGTTCATTTTCAATCATATAAAGACTTACGTAATTACATATTTCAATCAATTAAAAGAGAGAAAAGAGCATATTTCATACAACAATTTAGTAATACTGTCACTCCAAATGATATGTGGAAAACTTTACGATATAATAAATTCTCACCTCAGAAAAATGCTGACATACCTGATATGATAAGCGATCCAAATGATGTTAATACATTTTTTATCGAGTCTATACCCCAAACCAAACCATCTGATGAAATAATTAATTTTCACAAATCCAACATGCTTACTGACTCTGTGTTTACTTTTCATGAAATCAATGATTTATTTATCTACGAATCAATTTGTAGTATAAAGACTAGGGCTAAGGGTTTTGATGGATTGGATATTGATATGGTCAAATTATGTTGTCCACATATTATTCCCTACATAACGCATATAATAAATTTTTGTATAACCGAAAATGTATTTCCAAATGCATGGAGAAAGGCGATTGTAAGGGTTTTACCAAAAAAAAAGCACCCACTGAATTCAAAGACCTGCGTGCAATTAGTATTTTGCCGGTGCTTTCAAAAATTTTGGAAAGGGCTCTAGAAACCCAAATCAAGGATTACCTATGCAATCAGTCCCTAATTCCCTCAATTCAATCAGGTTTTCGTAAATTTTACAGCTGCACCACTGCCTTACTTCACATTACTGACGATATCATGAAGGCTACAGATAAAGGACAGGTAACAATACTAGTGCTATTGGATTTTAGTCGAGCTTTTGACACCATTAACTATGATTTACTGGTTGGCATGTTGAAATACATGGGCTTTTCCAACAATGCTTGTAATTTGATAGAAAATTATCTCAAAAATCGAAAACAGCAAGTATGTATGAATGGGGCCTGCTCAGATTATATGTCGCTGAGATCTGGGGTCCCACAAGGATCCATACTTGGTCCATTATTGTACTCCATATACTCTTCCCATATTCTTACCAAAATCCAAAACTGCAATGTGCATCTCTACGCTGACGATACTCAGCTATACTATAGTTTCAAGTTTCAAGAGCTAGAAAATGCGTGTGCAGTTATAAATGAGGTTTTAAGGAATTTTATCAATTATGCCACTGATCACTGCCTGCTCCTTAATGCAACAAAATCTAAAGTCATGCTGTTTGGAGGTAAATATCATAGACAAACCTTACCTGTGGATATTAATATTAATATAAATAATGAGCAATTAGCGTTAGTTTATGAAACAAAAAATCTAGGCGTAGTAATGGATTCTGACTTGAGGTTCGAAAAGCATATTAAAATTTTGTTACAGCGTGCTTATTCTAACATCAAGTTGATCTATGGAAACCGACATCTTTTTTCAATAAACATAAAAAAGATACTTTGTGAAACACTAGTTTTGTCGTTATTTAATTATGCGGATGCTCTGTGTGGGCCTAATTTAACTGTACAATACAAAAACAAAATTCAGAAAGTTCAGAATTCATGTCTACGTCTGATTTTTGGAGTACGAAGACGGCAAAGAATTTCGCATAAACTAGGGGAAATTGTATGGCTGAATATGGAGAACAGGAGGAAGCTACATTTTGCTAATTTATGTCATAGCGTTATTTTCAATAAAAAACCAGCGTATCTTCATCGTAAAATTACTTATCGCACTGATATACATAACATAAATATTAAAAATAGAGGATTATTAAGTGTTCCTTCCTTTGCGACAGAAATTTTCAGACGTTCATTTAGTTACCAATTATATAGCCTTTACAACTCAATTTCTTCAGAACTTAAAAGTCATAGTGTTAAAAATGTCAAAGATCATTTTAAGACTCATCTTTTGCATTGTCAGAAATAAATACTTTATTTTTGAAATTTCACATAAAATAACTCATGGAGTATTTAGATTTTGCTGGAAGATACGCTGTATTGATCCGGTTAAATTTTCAAGTTTCATTTTCCGAACTGTCGATGCTCGTGTTTTGAGTATACATAGGTGCGTAAACATATCTATAGGAGTCATCCTAAATTATATGCAGTGTGTATAGCAATAGTTAATTTTCTTTTTTCTTTCCCTTTCTACAATTCAATTCTGGACTAGATAATTTTTTTTTCAGTGAGGAATGCATTCGCAATAAGTAACTTAAAATTTTATATCAAATTAGAACACTTCTCTGTTTTAGGGTTAAGTGGAAGAATATTTTTGATGGTGTTTCAACACTAGCAAAAATAAACTTCGCCCTTTATTTTCAAAAATATCTAGGTTAGTTATCATTATTCTTGTATATATTTATTTGAAAATAATAAAGACGATTATTATTATTATTATTAACAATCGAACCGGAACCTTTCTAGGTGAAAAGGTTTTAAGGGAGAATTGTTGATATCTATTTGGTCGTTAAGAATATTGAATTTATTTCTATTCATCTTTTGTGCTTCTGAAAGATTTTTGATGGATTAAGGTTCTTTGTGCAAAATTTCGAAATTTGAATCGAAAGTGTATATTTTCTAATAAATGCTTTGAGTAGTTGGAACCTAATATTTGGTTGTCAGGTTTGTGTTCTGAAATTCTGATGTCTTAAAATTTCTAGAAGTTCTACCTATATAGATTTCTTTCTCAGTTTTCATTACCACATTTTAATTTATAATTCCTGTTTTGTTCAATTTTCAAGATAAAGATTTGTTGTTTTCAATGAGTTTAATAAATTATAACCAATTTCAAAGCAAATATTCAAGATTGAAGTTTCTAAAAACTATTTGATTTTTAAGGATGGTATTCCAATGTATGTTAAGATTTTATATTGATTATTTTTGTTTCAATCAGAAAAAAATAATTGTTCTAGAGTATGTTTTAGTATATTTTTATTTATGATATTTAGTTCTTTGTTGTAATTGTCAGTATTTAATGGAACTGTTTAAAGGCTGTGTATAATACTATTGAAAAGCTTCTAATTTATGACTGAATGGGTGGACTGAGCTATTATAAATTGTAATATCTATATGTGATGGTTTCTGAGATATATATAAAAATCATGTTTATTATTTATATCTGAATTTGTGAGGTCTAGAAAGTTTATAGACTTATTTTGTTCAAAAATTAGATTCCAACTACTCAAATCATCTATTAGAAAACCACTTTACTCTCGTTAGCTAATCACATTCTATTATTATCAGAATTCACGCTAAAATGAATTAAAATGAATAAATCAAATCGTCTCTTCAAAACGTCAAATACCTAAGAACGCAAATCGCTTTTGACAGTGCGTGGTTTGAAACGTCGAAATAATCATAAAATCATAATTTTACATATTATAAGAGAAAAAAAATGGACAACAGTAGCGATAGTGAATATGTACGCCTCCCGGAATTGATTTCATTTATAAATGTAAGGGTTCCGATTAAAAATATGAGTTATGTATATATTTATTCCTTACATTTTTATAAATATGCTCTATAGCCTAGTGGTGGTTGACTATGGCGCGGACAATCGAGGTTCGATCCTCACTGGAAGTTTTTTCTTTTTGGTCTGGAGAAAGTTTAGTCTTTTAGTTGTGTAGAATGGCTATTATTCACTTGGATGATTCCAAAACTCACTCGCTGCGCTCCCTCGTTTTGGAAAATTCATCCGCGCGAATAATAGCCATCATTCTGCACTCGTTGAAGAATATACTATTATTCCATCGCTTAGTACCTATATGGATATTCATCAAGTAGAAGCCTCATCTATTCAATACTTGCGATTTAGTTCAATGAACAAAAGGGCAAAGTCAACTATATAACCTATACAGTTGTGAAGCTCCATTAACATGAAAAGAAGAGTGAAAATTAAAACTAAATTAGTGAAACATCAATAACATCAATTTAAAATAAAATACAATTATAAAATGTACCTCCACAGTTAAAATAGGTAGGTATAATATACTCCTATCTACAAATTCTGAAAGTACACCTAACAAAACAAATACATTTAATATTTGGAACCAGCATTAATAAATGTGATAAAATGTAATTCTCTCTATTCGTTAAGGTCATTCACACCAATATCCAAAAAGCACTCTGAATTTCAATATTCTCCAGTAAATTTATTCTAAAACCCTTATTACAAACTGTTACTGCTGATTTATGTAAATTAGGAATTTCATCCTTAGTCTCAACCAAATAACCTTTCAAAGAAGAATCAGACTTTAATGCAACTGTGATATTGTATCATTTGGAAATGTCAACAAATCTGTGAGAAATAACTCCAAAATATAACAATGAACCAACAAATTGTCTATTTGTATCTATTTCATTAACTGTAGGAATTTATAAATTGAATAAATCCTCTGTATAATATCGAGAGGAAAAATATTGTTAATTGCTAGCTGTTTGATAATATTTATTTGATTATCAAATGCTTGTTTGGAGAGCGGTAATGGAGAACATCTATGGAACAAACTATTAATTTATGCTAATTCACGTGACATTGGATAACAAGGATGGTAATCTAATAAACTATCAGTTGTAGTGGGGTTTCTATATGTATATATACAAAGTGATTGATTGACTAATATTGACTGATTTTTTAAGCTCCATCAGAGCTATACAACAATACCAACAATCACACCATATCGTTATATACATGGAAAATGAACTTTCTCCAGCTAAAACCTCCAAATTATCTATAAAATTTATGTGGATCCCATCACAAGAGGGTTATCTTATCATACTTAACGAAGAAGCTGACGAATTAGCCAAGACTGCTACATCTGCTCCAATTTCAGAGATTGAAAATAGGACTCCTATTTCATTCACATTCCCCGTTAAACCCGGTTAGAGTATCTCGGTGAAGGTGGTGGGAGGCAACCACGTCATAATGACGTCAACAATCCGAGAGAAAAAAGATTTGATGATGATGTTGGTAACTTGTGTGCATACCTCAAGGCAATTAACATGTATGCAAAAATCTAGCTTATAACTATTTTCTCATATTTCCTCATCACTTATTTATAATTATTTATGTTTATCTTGTAACGATATTTTTTAACAATAAATTAGCCATCGCTGATGGGTTGATGCGAATTGTCTAAGAAAAATTATTGATTTGACCGTCAACCTCTAATTCCACAGTGAATTTTACTCTCGGTTATAAAGTGTTGATGAAATTAACAAAACTATCGATATCAAATTTTGTAGCTCTGAACAGCAAAATACAATTATCTACATATCTACATAGTAAAATATGATATTGTTGAGTCGGACATCAACTGAAACTGTTCCAAATTATTCTTAAAAACTTTAGCAAGAAAAGGGGATGAACTTGAACCCGTAGTAAGAGACCCATAGTAAGTTTGTGAGTAATATTCATTATTGATTTTGGAAAAAAAAATTTCCAATGCAAGACCCAATCAAGAGCATACGTGAAGTATTAGTATGGTCTGTAACATTATTCTTGAACATTAAATCTCTAACTAAAGTTTCACATTCATCAGGAGAGATAATTGGTAAGCCATTAGAAAGCATCTGAAGAGGATAAAAGCGAATCACTACGTAGTTTGAGATTTTGAAGATTCTTGCACAACTCCAAAGAATTAATTACGAAATGAGAATTTTCAAAATTAGTGAGTTCTTTCAAAATATTGCAAAGAAATTCGGAAAGTTTAGAAACCAGAAAATGGATAGAAGATATTCGCATACCTACTATTAAGTATTTATTTTTCACGGTACAATTAAATTGAATGTTCAAAATGACCACCATTCACTTGACAATAACCGAGGCGATTTTGGAATTCTCGTACAAGATTTTGTATGACTGCAGGGGTTATTTTGTTATTTCCCGTTATCCTAACTTTTGAGACAGCAATATTGTCTAAACCGACCTGTTTCATGTTTTTCCACTAAGTGGGTACATAATAACGCTGAAATTGAGTTTTTTCCATATAAATTGCATTGGAAATAAAAGTAAATTCAACTACGCCTCTGGAGATTCACTATGCTATACTCTTTCTACAGAGGAAGATATTTCTAATTCCATTGATGACAAACGTTTCCCAATGGAGTGTATTCATTTTTTATTAATTCTCGAGCTGTCGTTTGAATTAGTGAGAATGTCATACTAATTCATTACTGTTAATAGTAAATTATTTAACCAGTTCAGGAATGTGGCTGTTCCTACGAGGTGAACATACTATTCTTCCGTAAGTATATCGTTCAAAATTAGACAAATACTTACGAATTAATTTTGGAAAAACCTGTGAATAAATGGTGCTTCGACATTCGTCATAAAATAACTTGAGTTACTATGGAAACGTATTAAGGTTGAACTGTCACACTTGATGCCTATAAATTTAGTTGCTGGTGTTCTCGAAAGTGAAACGTTAAGTTAGGGTGAGTTGTGCTGTTAAATAACTTTGAATATAATGAGGACATTTTAAAATGTATTCTTGAATGTATTGATGTTTTCAAAATATAAATTAATTGAACGATTGAATGAAATATTTTAATCTGTTTGAATCTTCATTATATAATGAAAATTTAATAGTTATTTACGTAATTAGTGGTATATGGACATTATTAACGCACGCATGTGAAATTCTCAAGACGAGGCCGTAGGCCGAGTCGTGTGATCACACAAGTGCGTTAATAATTCCTATCACACGTGTTACGTACAAAATTTTATCTACAACTGTTTATTAGTATTATTAACAGTACCTATATCATAAAATTGGAAAAACATTCAATCCAACGTATTTTTAATAATATTGACTGCAAACATAAGGTACTGTGTATCATATTTTGTGACCATAGCAACCAAGACAAACAAGGCTGTGAAAATAAAATGAATTAGTTATGTCATCAAATTTTCAAAGTTGAATGAACAAAAATCTATAAAAATGAGTTCAAGCGATACAATCTCCTTTCGGAAATTGAAAATGCAGCTTCCAGTGTTATTTTAAATATTTAATTCAGGTATTAATATGTTTCTAGATTCTCATTATCGCACTAGTGTAATCAAAAACGCACTAGTGCGGTAATATACGACATTATGACACTGAGCGAGTTTTGCAAATCATGCGAGCTGAACAATGTCGCTCTCTTCATGACGTGTTTACGTACAACTTTTATCTAATTCTGCGCTTTTATAATATTCAGTAAAATCTTCAATTACAATGGTAATATCAAAGTGGACTTAAATGGTGTTAGGATAATTATTGTTACTATAAAGTATTCACCCAGAAAATTGACCTACTATAAATAACTCTGTCCTTAATATTGTTGTTTTCAATGTTTATAAATCTTAAAATAATATTGAATTAGATTAATGGGGTAATTGTCAGTTTGAATAATGAAATAATTGTCAGTTTTGACAGTACCTAATTAATAAATTATTCTATGAAACTTAAACAGTTAGATAAAGTCTTCACATAACTACTTTTCATAACTGATATAATATTAAGGTTATGAAAAATTACCTAACGACGACGACAGTCTACTCCAAATAGGAGAATATTTTAAATTCAATGAAATTTAAAAAAAATGTTTTGATAGTTTAGATAATGTGTTGTCGATTTTATCTAAATTGGCTTCTCGTATTATACTTGACGATGATGGCTAAACAGCCGAAAGCGCTTTGCAATTTTTTAAAATTGAAATTTCACTCAGACCACAATGTTTTCTTGACGTGATAAATAAAAGCTGACCATTGAACTTGGTATTCAGTTGGATATTATTTTTTTTGTCGTTGAAGTCAACATCTACGGCAGATATCATAATATTAAGCTTGGCTCTCATACAATATTTATGTTTTTGATAGGATATTATTGCTTTTTGCAGAAAAATTATTAAAGTAGGTACTTATTTATAATTAAATTAAGACCAAATGGTATTTGTTGATCTACTGTATTTTTATGCGTTAACAGGGTATAATCGTCTTCGATGTGTTATTTTCCATATTTTTTTGTACCTTTGAAATGTTCGAAAAAATTGCCCATTCAATATCCGGAATTTTATTCCACGCGTTTTCTGTTTATATTTTATTTGGCAATTTTTTCCAGGAAACTTTGGTTATATTCTTAACATTTTCTTCACTGTTAAATGTATTGTCCCTATAATGCCCTCAGAGCTCCTGGACGAATGATATCTACCTTGTACTGATGAAGCGCAAATACGCTGAAACCAAAAGTGATGTCCCTTTTAATTAAATACCAGAATGGTTGGTTATATTATGCAGATATTCCAAACCCGTTTAACTTGGAACTATAGTTCATTGTCTGTCGTGGAATATGGCCAGCGAAGTAGTTTTTGCTTTTCAGTGAACGATCTGCTTTTTGAAAAGTATTTTTTTAAAACTTTGTGAGTCATTATAATAGCATTTAAATCACATTCGTCTCCGGTATAATTTTCATATAATATCTATATGCCAGCACGATTTTTGCAAAGTATTGTGATCAGTCACGTAGCTATAGCTTTTTCATGGGGGGGGTTTTGGTTTTTTTCATCTGATAGGTTCAGAAGGAGAAAGCTTTATTGAAGGCGCCGCCAAAGGCAAAAAAAATCGTGTGCCACGAATTAAAGCAATTTTTCAAGTAAAAGGAATAGTGTTAATTTTTTTTTAAATTTTTCGTTTGATTTGGCTCTCTTCGCCGGAACCACCTCAGCCTATTGGGCGTATTGTGTATTCTCCTAATATTCTGACTACAGCATATTCAGCCAATCCGTTCCCTGTATTAGCTCATACAGGCTCTTTACTGGTTGGTTGTAGAAGTCTTCTGGAGTCATTTGGGGTCTTCCATATAGTTTTTGCCTCCTGTGGTCCAGCGTCTCACAGTTGCATAATATGTGCAGAGCTGTTTCGGTGTCCTTTTTGCATCTCCTGTATGTGATGTCTCCGTTATACAGTACTATTTTGTGCTCCTTTGTGGAAAAGTGTTCCGTAAGGAGCCCCGTTATTGTGCGTAGTTTGTTCCTGCTCAAAGAGCAGTTCTTTTGCTACTTTTTCTGATGGTTCTTTCATACATTTCTTCCAAAGTGTTTGCCTGGGTGTATTCTTCCAGTGTTTTTTGTGTTGTTCTTTTACCCACCCTTTTAACCATGACCTAGTGGAGCATCTGGGGATGCCCACAGATGGTTCGGGTCCGTTCATGCTCTAGCATTGCTCTAGCAAGATCCATGGGCAATAGAGGGCTTTTCTTGATTGCACAAGTGGTTGTGCCAAAGCTCATACTCGCTTACCACAACTTTCTTATTAGCTTCACTAAGAAATATTTCCCCTATTCTTGAAATACCTACATCTCTTTGCTTTGTCACTATTTTGGGTCCGGTCAGGTAAAATCAACTGAATTCCTGAAATTGTTTCTTCGTGGGGTTTGAAACGAGCTTCAATTTCATTGACTACATGTTCGATAAATGGGTAGAATATGTTCCGCCGATAGTAAACTTCAGCTGTGTCCCCTGGTACCTGCGTTTGATTTCTCTTCCAGTTACTCTTGGAACACTTATATCAACTGAACTTAACTTTTTTCACACTTGGCAGGCGCAACTACTATAAGTACTTAGAAATTCAGTTTCTTAAAGCTTCAGATCCAATATTGTTGAAAAATATATTATTTGTATTTCGTAATTCGTATTAAATGTAATTCAAATATTGCGGCAGTATGCTAATAAAAAATTATTGAATTTTCTTTGGGGGGGGGTTTGAACCCCCAAAACCCCCCCCTTATATACGTCCCTGATTGTGATATATTTTATTGTTGAATGTTAAACTGATTGTAGATAAACAGATTATGAATTTTTTTTCGAGTGAAATGGAAATTAAAAGTGACCGCGCCTGACGCGGCGCTGGCATATGGTTTGAAATTTTGTTCCATATGCCGCCACCGCATTGTGCGCGTCTTGATTTTCGATTATAATCATTACATTTATTTTATATTTTTGTACAGAAAGTGACAAAATTATTTAAACAAAAGAACAGAAGCTAGAAATGCATGGAACATGAATGGAACAAATGAATTAAATACAAGAAACTATATCCAACAGTAACGTAACAATAATAAATGACAAATTTTAATTATGCATGCTCTAATGAAACAGTCTGAAACAAACCAAATTCTGGACACTGAGGACAGGAAAAAATTGAGTCCTATCGTATTTTGCTGTCCCAACAATATTAACAACGTCTCCTTTTTATTTTGTTGTTGAGACCTTTTGGACAATACAGAGGTAAATGTCCAACTGATGGCTTTTCATATGCGAAATTACTGGGCGGTGGTGTGTTTAAAAAAAAATGGTGAATATAAAGGTTTTAAGATTTCTTATTGGATATTCAACGTCGTTACCGGTCAAAGAAATGAAGATATGATTATGATCCTGCAATGAGCAGAACTTTTTTTTGCAGGTGGAAACGCTTTATGCGCACCAGGTACTTGTTCTACCTTTCCCCGGTAGTGTGGGACTACCCCTTGCGGCTACCCACTAAAACCACCTCATCCTCCCTAGTATGGTGGATTAAAAGTCCTTTTGTACTTTTCTATTTAATTTAATATCTATTGATACAAATACTAGTCAACTGTAAACATCGAGTTGATGTTTCAGCACAAAGTCTTATTATATTATGTCTATATTATTGGAAGACCATCTATAAGTAATTTATTATAGTTTTGAATGAAGTCACGTACCTATATTACTCGTGTCTATGTTTATTAAATAATCCAAATATATTTCTATTTAATTGTTAAGTCAACTAACTGTTGAAATTAGCACAATGATCTACAGGGTGTCTACATGCCCACCCTTTGAAAGACAAAATTACAGGGTGATCAAACCTGGAATTTCGTCTCCTAACTAACTAACGCTGATATCTCAATTCAAACACTATTAATGTAGGTAAGTGATTATTTGCTGACAAAATGTATCATATTGCGTAATAAGATACTATCTTGAATTTGACTCGAAAAATGGTAAACAAATAATTAGGCAATTGAACTACTTATTATTTTTAGATGATCTTTGCATTTAAAATTCTATAGATTCTGCAGATTCTATAAATAGATAAAAATAGTTATTATTACTACAGAGAGGAATATAAACAATATAAATACAAATACATAACATATGTTGATATTTGGGTACCCAATAACCTATTACATAAATGAGAATTATACATAAGCACTAATAGATAATATGAAGTCAATTAGTTATACATATATGTGCAGCTTTTTTTTTTAAATTTACTTAGGATAGTACTTTTGTAACCTATTTTTGTGAACGGTACTTTGTTTGCCATTCCTCGCTTGTATAGTGCAATTAGGGCCTATTGTATCAAGTACGATGTACGGTCCACCATACCTAGCATCTAATTTACGAGCATTCTCATTTTTTAAGGTCACTTCATCCCCTTCATTGAGGTGATTTTGATTAATATTTAAATCCCATGACTTTTTTCTAATTTCTTTACTTTTTTCTAGGAATAATTTAGCACGTATATGCGCTGTCTTTAACCTATACCTTATCTCTTGCTCATAAGCGTCAATGTTATAAATTGGTTCAATGTTACCATTAACTAATTCCTCTGGAAGATTACATCGTCTCCCATATATAAGTTCAAAAGGTGTATAATTGTGATACGAGCTTGGTGTTGTATTGTAACAAAAAGCATAATATTTACACCATACGTCCCAGTCTGTGTGTGTTTCGTTTATGTAACTTCTGACATATTCATTGTAAACCCTATGATTTCTTTCACATCCACCTATAGTTTCGCTGTGATATGCTGTTGAAATATTATGTTTTATATTCAATAATTTGGAAATGTTTGTTAGTAATTCGTTCTTATATTCCAGCCCCATGTCAGTTCTAATTTCTTTCATCGGCCCGTATATTAAAATGAATTGTTCAAAAATTGCGTTGGCTACTGTCTTCGCTTCTTTATTAGGAATAGGTATCATAACCACGAACTTCGTTAGTTCACATTGAATAGTCACTGCGTAAACATTATTAGAATTAGATTTCAAGAAAGGACCAATTGTATCTATACACACTAAGTCAAATGCTTCTTGCGGAGTAGGAGTTATAACTAATGGCTCTACATGAGTTATTCTGGATTTGTTAATTTGACATTTGTGGCATGATTTTACAAAATCAGCCACTGTTTTTGACATCTTTTTCCATCTATACAAGTTTTTAAGTTTCTTAAGTAACCGTTTCTGTCCACAATGCCCTCCTAAGAGTGGATCATTGTGATATTTTTTCAGTAAGTCATTTATTTCATCCTTGCTTGTTACCTTTTTTGGTTCTTCACAAATTACTATATGCAGATGTTTCAATGCTATATTGCCTACACTTTTTAATATACTTTCGGTGCACCGTAAAAATATCTTATCATTAATAAATAATTTCACTTTATTCACGTTATTGATTACTGCCAGTTCATCTAACTGAGACAACGTTTGACCCAGATCAAAGTTGTCATTTACAATATCAATACGTGCATTAATGAGCATTTTCTTTTTATGCCGTACGACCATCCTCAGTGATGTCGGCTTTAACTCAAAACGTAAGATAGGCAATCTTAATATGTCTAGGGAATTACTAGCTTTATGAATTTTAATGTTACTCTCATTACTTTCTACATGTTTACCCCTGACTTGTGTTAGGTTATCTTTTTTGTTGTTTTGCTTAGTCATTGATCTCGTAATCGCTAATATTTGTTCATTACTTACACTTTGTTTAAGGTCAGTTATAGATATCCTTGAGAGCGAATCAGCCACATTGTCTGCACCCTTTATGTATTCAATCTCAAAGTCGTATTCCTCTAAATCTAATCTAATCCTAGTTAATTTTGAAGTTGGATCTTTCATTGAAAATAAATGCTGTAACGGTTTATGGTCAGTTTTAACTAAGAATTTAGGCGCTCCATACAGGTAACATCTGAAATGTTTAATACCCCAATGTATGGCTGTAAGCTCTTTCAAAATAATTGGTTTATTAAATTCACTTTTTGAAAAGCCCCGTGATGCAAATGCTATAGGTAAATCTATCCCATTAAAATTTTGACTAAGTATGGCAGAACAAGCCGTATTAGAAGCGTCAGTTGTTAAAACAAATTGTTTAGTAAAATCTGGATACTGCAAAATTGGGGGGTTAACTAATGAATCTTTGAGTTTTTCGAATGCAGTTTGACAATCATTTGTCCAATTAAACTTTACGTTCTTTCTCGTCAATGAATTTAAAGGTAAACAAATTTCTGCAAACTGCGGGATAAACCTTCTATAGTAATTACCAAACGCTACGAATCGCTTAACCTCATCAGCTGTTTTCGGCACCGGGTATCGTTGCACAACATCATACTTAGATTTGTCTGGCAAGACTCCCTTATCCGATAAAAGATGACCAAGATAAGTGACTTCTTTTCTGAAAAATTTACATTTTTGTGGGTTCAATTTTAAATTGAATTTTCTACAAGTTGAGAATACGTGTTTTAGGTTTTTCAAGTGATGATTTTCTGAGCATCCTATAACTATTAAGTCATCCATGTATAGAAAAGCTTTTTCTGGCGTTAACCCAGTAAATGCCATTGTCATCATCCTTTGAAAACTGTTTGGACTTATATTCAATCCAAAAGGTAATCTGGTAAACCTGTATGACCCATATTCAGTACTAAATGACGTAAGATCTCTCGAATCTTCTTCCAACGGAATTTGATGAAACCCCGAAATTAAATCTAACACAGAAAACCATTTGGCTCTACCTAGTTGATCTAATATAGAGTCGATTCTTGGTAACGGAAATTTATCGGGTGTAATTTTCTTATTTATTTGCCTAAAATCTATACATAGTCTCCATGCCTTATCTCCTGTTTGAGACTTTTTAGGCACTAGCAATACTGGACTGTTGTATGGAGACGTGGATGGTTCTATTATACCATTTTTGATCATTTTCTGCACCTGTGAGTTAATTTCTGCCGTATGGGCATGAGGTGTTCTATAATTTTTAATATAAACTGGTGAATTATCGTTTAATGCTATTTTCTGAGAATAAAAATTATTACACGTTAATATATCATTTTTTAGAGCAAATACATCGGAAAATTCAGCACACAATTTGAAAAAATCTGTTTTTACATAATCGGGCACATTTTGTTCTAATGACTGAAACAATTCTTGACTTCTATTATTCTTTTCTTCGTTAATATTGTATATATGAAATCTATCTAATTCTATTGTCTTTAATCTTTTTATTGAAGCTAATACACTTTCATTTGTTGAATTAAGTATTCTTACATACGGATTTTCCCTTGAAACTATACTCCTAGCAACAAATATCCCTGTAGTTAATTCCTGTTGTTCAACTACAACATCCTGCCTTAAATTTTTGAATTTACTAATTAATCTTATTACTTCACATCTTGGCGGTATTACTACTACATCATCATCCGGACTATTATGTATAGGAATTGTCAATTTTTCACTACCCACATTTAATGATAACAACCATTGAGAGTAATCTAAATTACATTTGAAGTTTGAGATGAAATCTCTGCCTAAAATTGCGTTAGCGGGAATAGGAAAATTATCAGGAACTACATGAAATATATGTTGTACTGAATAGTTATTTATAAAAAGTCTTGTGTCAATTGTGCCTAGAGATTGTACAGCACCCTCTGTGACTCCTTTGATTTTTATATTACGATTTGTATTAATTATTTGTGAAGGAAAAAAATTCCCTTTTTTCT
Organism: Galerucella calmariensis; assembly: GCA_910591675.1. Lineage (NCBI taxonomy): Eukaryota > Metazoa > Arthropoda > Insecta > Coleoptera > Chrysomelidae > Galerucella > Galerucella calmariensis. The sequence goes on along the minus strand of CAJUYG010001898.1, from coordinate 32,744 downwards.
TAAATATTGAAATATCTGCCCCTGTATCTATAATAAAAGTACATATACAGTCCATGATGTCAGTATAAAGAGTTACAAAATTCGAAAGAGATAGGTCAAAAGTAAACACATGTTTTAAGTTATTTTCTAAGCCCCCAACTCTTGCTGGGGGTCGGGAGAGTTTCCCGACTCCTCCATTGTATTACACATTCTTATGTTTCTTTGTCCAAAATCTCCATTATACGGTTCCCTATTAGAATAACTATTCCCTCGTCTGAAATTATTATTCCCTCTGTTATGATAATTACCTCTGAAGTGATTATTATTTCTAAAGTTACCTTGATGACCATCATTTGATTGATTATTGGACCGATTGCTGTCATTATTAGGTTGCCTGAAATTGTTAACTTTTCTGTTAAAATTGTAACGCCCCCTATTAAATTGATGCTGATACTGTCTATTACCTCTATAAAATAAAGCACTAGCTTGTGTTTGAGGTGTATCGACTGTAACAAATTTCGTAAGTGCTTCTTGCACCGTGCTAAAACTGCCTGCTGCCAATATTAATTTTGTTTTTTCGTTTGCCGCATTATTTTCCAGAGTCTTAACAGTTGCCTCTGTAGTGTATTTTTCTGCCAACTCAGGTGGCATTCCTTCTCCTAAATATGAAATTTTAAGTTTCTCAGCCAATTGTTCAACTTCTGTCGCAAAGTTGCCTGTATCCTTGAAATTTTGCCTCAACTTATTCAGTTTGGCCACTATTAAAGTAGAAGGTTCACCTTTTATGCCTTTTCTTAGAGTTTCAATTATTTGTTCAACCGTGGTTTCGTTCGTTAACAACGTGCGAGCCTTCCCGGTTAATCTGGTCTTTACGAAAGCTACCGCATTGGCACCTTGATCAGCAGCATTACTCTTTAATAGACCCAATGCGTCTAATATTGTCTGAAGCTTTTCCGGTGAGCCATCATACTCTGTTGGGATGATTTTGCTGGCTAAATTAAAAAATTCTACGGGTGTAAGAGGCATGTCGTTAGTTTCGTCTGTCGTGTCACTATCAGATGTATCGTATTCGTCACTATCTTCCTTCAAAATATTAATGTCAATCAATTGTAAACAAGAGATAGGTACTCTCACTTTATATTTCAAAACCTGAAATGATTGAACTACTTTATCCCTTATTATTTGAAATTTTTCATTACAAGTTGATTTCTGCGTATTGTCTAAATTATTCCATTCTAGTGCTACCGTATGCGTAAAAGCATTAAATAACTTAGTAAGATTATTTCGTATATCTATCCTAGAACTTTCCCCTTTTGGAACTTTCTTTTTAATTGCCCTTTTTGCTTGACCTCTAATGTCTTCCGTCAAAATATTTAATTTAATGATTAGTTGTTCCCATGAGGAAGACATTTACTGCACTGACACTACTAAATAGACCAAATTGCCAAACGATAAGGACGACAAACAAAATACAAAAATTTCATAACTCAATAAACCAATGTGAATGATTAAGTGGATAAATAAATGTAATATTAAAAAAAATTAGCATAAAATAATAATATGTCGGTTACAAAAATAAAATCTTACCCAAAATATTTCCACTGTACACAACACTTGTTCTGGATCTCACTATGGCTCTCCATTATGTTCCTTTTGGTTACTCTCCGATGAATCTTCCACATTGAAGCAGTAATTTATAGGGTAATAACCATCCCCAACACTTTTCACTGTCTACACAACACTTGTTCTGGATCTTGCTATGTCTCTTCGTATATTCCTTTTAATTATCCTTCGATGGGTCTTCCACAGCGAAACACAAAATTTCAAGACAATAACTATCACTAGGATATAAACCAAAATCCTTACGTCTCCAGAAATTGAGATAGCATTTTCTTGAACAATAAAGTTGGAATTCACCACTCCTGTTTCTTTCACTTGCTGATGTGTCGAGTCCGATTGCCCCATTTCAATATACCAATCTTGCTAAGGTCCTTTTGGTCAGGATCGCCATATGGTGGATTAAAAGTCCTTTTGTACTTTTATATTTAATTTAATATCTATTGATACAAATACTAGTCAACTGTAAACATCGAGTTGATGTTTCAGCACAAAGTCTTATTATATTATGTCTATATTATTGGAAGACCATCTATAAGTAATTTATTATAGTTTTGAATGAAGTCACGTACCTATATTACTCGTGTCTATGTTTATTAAATAATCCAAATGTATTTCTATTTAATTGTTAAGTCAACTAACTGTTGAAATTAGCACAATGATCTACAGGGTGTCTACAGTAGAACCCGGGACTGTCGTGTAGACTTGCATCGGGCAGTAGGGTCTGCCTATCGATCCTTCTTAGTCATCACTTCCTTAATGTATCTATGGCCGACCTCCCAATTTCCATTCGACGTCAACATCCAGGATATGAGCCCCTCTGTTGTCATTCTACGTCCCATGGCCAACTCCATCCTCAATCTCTGCTCGCTCCATCGGAGGCACCACGACATGGTATGCTCCGGATCGTCTATCTCTTCGCAGTTATCGCAGTGGTCAGTCTCGGTCTTCTTGATCCTATATGTATATGACTTGAAGCTGCCGTGCCCCGACAGTACTTGCGTTATATGAAAGTCTGCTTTCTTAAACTTGCACGCTATCCAATCCTTCACGTCCGGAATGAGGGATTTCGTCCATTGGGCTACATTGGCTTCTGCCTCCCATCTACGCTGCCACCTTTCCATAGTCTCCAAGTTCGCTGCTCTCTTCCGCGCCTCAGTGACCGGTTCGCCTCCCAAGACCAGTCCTCTCCTCTCCACAATTGTTTCGTCAATGGGCGGTATTCCCGCGATCACTGCGCTGGCCTCCGCCGAGACCGTCCTGTAGGCACATATAACTCGCAGAAGCATCCTCCTCTGCATCGACATCAGCATTGCTCTGTACTTCTTGAAGCGGACCACTTGGCCCCAGATTGGCGCAGCATAGATCAGGATCGACGCCACGACACCATAAAGTACCCTTCTCTTGAAGTACCCAGGTCCCCTTAAGTTAGGTAAGACCTTCGTAAGCTCTGCCACCTGACTACTCGCTTTCCCGCATATTCTGTTAACGTGCTCGTTAAAAATCAGTTTATTGTCTATATGGACGCCTAGGTACTCCACCGCCTTCTTTGGAACTATCTCCTGATCGTCGCATCTGAATACCACGTCGCGTCTGTTCCGCGGGCCCTTCAGGATTACGACCTCCGTCTTCTCCGGGGCGATCTCCAATCCTACCTCCTCCATCCATGAATTAATCCTCATTAAGACCACTTCCACCTCGCCTATGAGCGCCTGGGCATCCTCTCCGTATATCACAAGGGCCAAATCGTCCGCGTAGGCCACCTTCTCGCATCTCGGCCCCTCATCCAGCTCGAGGACAACGTTGTACAGGACGTTCCAAAGTAGTGGGCCGAGGACAGATCCCTGTGGAACGCCCTGCGATACCGGGTTCTCCCTTCTTCCAACCACAATACTTCTGTCACAGAAGTAGTTCTTCACCGTGTTCAGTAGATATTCACTGACCTCCATCTCCTGGAGTAATCGGATAATCTGGCAGAACTGAGTTGATATAAATCAGTATTATAGGAATATCTAGTGGTAGCGAAGTGGATTATACAGGATGTTGATAAATGTTATGTACTTATTTCAGTGGATGATTATGATTAGACTTGCATGATAAGGAGATAAAGCTTTTACAACCCTGTATATCGAAAACAAATCTTCTTAGGACATCTTTATGGATACTTTAAAAATTATCACAAGGATCTTTCATTAAAATAAGTTCATAACATCAATTAACATCTTGTATTAGTATAATAAACACTCCGCTTACATGCCTACTTTCGTTTTAGAAAAATCGGAATAAATAAATTGGGAACGCGCCATACTTTTCCCCTTTTTTGGAAAACTGATGTCTAATGGTGGCACGGTCATTATTTTTCCTCTGAATGAATTGTTTTTTTCCACATCTTCTCCCAAGAGAAAATCTTAGCTAGGTTGTGTTTCTGGGTATAGGCATTTCTTTTATAGCTTTGATGCGGTCTTCCGTTGGATGCAGGCCATTTCATCTATTCGGTGGCCCATACTATTTGTTAACCAGTCACATTTTGATCTTATCGTTTCAACTCCGGCTACTTGTAACCGGTGTGAAGTTACTCTCAATTGTTTTGTGTGTATGAATAAATCTGGTGCTTTTATTAGGATATCATCAAGTAAACATACAACTATACCGGAGAAAGTATCTGGTCCATTGTCCGTTGAAAAAGAGATAGTGCGAAGCTAATTGCGTCCTTCGAATCTATTTTCAAGAAATATTTCACCCCCGAGAGTTTTGAAGTGTCTTCGTAGCGGGGTAGAGGGTAGTCATCGATTTGAACATGTTTGCTCATAGTTACTTTGAAATCTGCACATATTCTTAGCTATCCTAGCTAACCATTTGATTTTAACGCTACTACAATAGAAGATGCCCATGAAATGGGAGTAACAGTTGTGTCCACTGGTTCTTGAACGCCTTCCACAACCAGTCTATTTAATTCCGAAGCCACTTGGTCTTGCAGCGCTGGTGGAATGTTCTTTGGACGAAAAGGTTTTGGTATGACATAATTATTAATAAGTATTTCTGCTTGGTGCCCTTATAAACCACCAAGACATTCTTTGAAATAATAAGGGATTTTATTTCTCTTCTTTCTGTTCTGTTAAAGTCCTCCACCCGGTGGTGAAGGTAAATCAAAAGCTAGACACCAATCTAAACCGAAAAGTGAAATATCGTCTTTTTCGGTAACATAAAGCGGTACATTCAGTTTTTTATTATAAGCTTTAACTGCACCGAGAGAAGAGTTATTTATAGACAAATAAACTGATTTGTTTGACCCCCCTTTGTTTAATACTAACATTGCTTATTCAATATTAAGAAGCCATATTAACGTCAAATGATTGGGAAATTTTGATATAAAAAATGATTTATTCGAGTGTAATTTCTTTAATGTGAAGAAATTTGTTTTTCTCCATGCACACCTTTATACAATTCTTTTTCAGAAACTATAAAAATTTACGAAGCACTATATAATATTTTGTCATAAAATATAACGATGCTATTTGGGTAAAAATTGTTTTCCTTACCCAGAAAAAAACCTAACATCTTGAATAATATTCCATCACTTTAGAACAACAAATTAAATTTTCATAGTAAATCATTTGAAAGTTTTGACAGAGATTTACATTTTTTAAATAAGCCTATAGATTATTAGCCTCAAACTTCATACCGAAAAAATAAGTATTTGAGTATATTTGTACATTTATTGTTACAAAAGAAACTTCTTTACTCCAAATCTCATATTTCTTCACCCGTAACAAATCACATTAGCCCACAAATTATGTGGCAATTAATATAAAGAACTGTCACCCCACCCTGTCCTATTATTCAGAATCGTACCGGTCGTTGGGACTGAGTCAGTGAAATTCATAGATAAAGGATATATTATGTGAAATTAGATGAGTTTGTGCAATTTTACTGATTATTGTGAAGTTTGTGGTTAAAGTGCTCTGGACAAAAATGAGTCTCATAATATGCATAACATGCATGGCGATTCCAGAAATTGTGAAATCTCTTTGAAGGTAAGGAAATAAATGTTAGGTTATATTCAAGTAGGTAGAAGTAGCAAGCAAGCGAAATGTACTTCAAACATACACATTTCTCAAATAAACCTGTCAGATCTAGGTACTCCAAAAAACTACTATGCATGGGAAAAGCATTAATGAACACACTTACGGTTAGACAAAGGGTTATGTTTTAGATCATGTAGGTATGTTTAATTTTAAATATGTATGCTTTCCTATTTTAAAAATGTATAGCTTTCATTTTAATAGATCAAAATATTCAGCATCCTACTAAACAGTTTCATGCATAAATAGAGAAGACAATTGATTTTTATTAGATTTAAACATGTTTGTCATAAAAATACTGTCATTTTAATCCGTGTGAAGACTAACCATCGACGCAATATATTGTTCATCAAAATTATAGTTCGGTTATGATGGATATGTTTAATTTTAGTAAAAATTGATAGTTTTCTTTAGAAACATTCGTTTCCAGCAAATAAATATAATTTGCTGGGACGATACATTTTTTACAAATAAAAAACGTATCGTTAACCCAAACAATATATTTTTTTATGGTAAAGAAATATATTTTACCGAGACAATACATTTTTTTATGATAAAGAAATGTCATTCTGCCATAAAGTAATTTTTTCATAATAAAACAATATAGTTAGCTTGCAAAAATAAGTATCAGTTATTGGAAAACTACTTTATTTAATTAAAATGCTTTCAAAGGTTAATATAACTATTTTGTCATTATACCTCAATAAATGTTGTTTGAGACAAATATGATACATTTATACAAGAATAAATGTAATTTTCGATAGATGATTCATTTTATTAATGACAATGAATATGGTTTTATTCATAGGTAATATCACTTCCCGAACTTGAAACAAATCCTTTCTTAACGACAAATTAAATATTACTTAGGCCATATTGAAAATCATATTTGTTTGACATAATTAAGATTTTGATTGTCACAAATAAATCTTTTTCTCGGTGTGATTCTGAAAATTTTCCCAGTGTTCACATTGGTTTATCACCGTACACAATGAAATTTGTGGCTCTTGATAAACGGGGTTCACCTATTTGTTTCCACGTTGACCTTCCGATAACCACATGTACTGAGTCAAAATTTCAATTAATGTTTTGTTTATGGAGACCGGTATAAGTACTTTGGTTGCGGAACCAACTTTTCGAACACTTCGTATCGCTTGGTCTTTGGTTTCATCGTTGGATTCAGTTTCACGTACCTCATATGATTTCGCAATTCGTTTTATGACAACGCGTCCCGAAATAAGGCAAACACGAGTGAAATGATTTTTGCCTGTGCTCTTGGCAAAAAGGGCTATTTATTACTTCAGTTTTATGTTTTCCACTCTCGAATTTCTTGGTTTGCTCACACGATTCACATAATTATCTTCTAACTTTTGGTAAGTTTGTAGGCTGTTTCCACTGATTGAACGCTCGTTCTAATATAATAGATATCACTTCTACTTTTTCAAAAGTAGTATTGTTTGTCGAGTGTTTTCGGATGATTTTCTTTTGCCACTACCAATTGTATAGGTGAAAAATAACTGGTCGCGCACCACTTCCAAATCTCCAGTCTTCTGCCAGCGCTCGTAATCGGTTTACATAGTCCGTAACACTTTTATTTTCTTTTCTGAAATAGACCGAAAAGTTGATTCTTCCAGAAAAAATGTAAACTTTTTTTCCATAAAATTTGTTAAACACTGAAATAAGGTCGATGAAAGCCTTTAAACTTAATTTCTAAGGTTTGAAATGGTCAGATAACATTTTGGTGAATATCTTTATAGCTGAGTACACATGACTAGAAAGTAAAGAAAACATATTTGTATTCGGTGTAAAAATTTAATTTTCAAAAGTAGCAAAGCGCTTTCAGCTATTAAGCCATCTTCAGTGCTATACCTGCAAGTAAGCAATAAAAGTTGGAAAATGTAAAATAAGAAATAAGTAAAGAATTACTTACTCGTCAGGTATTTGGTGCAAGAAACACATTAACGTCACAAAATAAAATATCTTAAAATTACATTAATTTAAAATAATCCCCTGATGTGAACTGTCTTCAAATTTTCATTTTTAATTAAAATTTTTAATGTCTACTACACGAACACGTGTTAGTATAATGAAAATTGAAGTGACAATACTTCTCAGAGATTTAGTAACGATATAATTTGAAATTGCTTAATAGTTATGGACAGTTTGCCCCAAAGGGGAATATTTTAATTTCGATGTTATTTCTTATGATAGTGTAGAACATGTGTCGACTTTTTAATTATTATAATCTTGTATAATACTTGACGAGGAAGTAATTCTTCACTAATTTTCTTCAATTCAGGAAACTTTCAATTACTATCAATTACTTGCAGGTATCGCACTGATGAGCCGAAAGTGCTTTGCAATTTTGGAATTGAATTTATTTTACACTGAATATACTGTTTTATTGACAATGTACTATACTCCATGGGGTTCGAATCCTGTAATGTGGGAGGTTGTGGAGGTGTATTAGATTTTCATTTTCTCTAATCTGCTAGAGGGCAACACTTGCACGATGGGGGCGAGCGTTATCTCCATGAAACATGAAGTTTGGATGAAGGTCAAATTTGCTGCTTTCTGGAATTCCATTTATATTTGATGCACTTATACAATGACAAAACGAATGACGATTTATATGATTATTGTTGGAATATTAAAATCACTACTCTTAGTTTGATGTACGTCGACATTTTTGCCACACTCTAACGTATCAACAAATTTTCTCATTATGCGTATTAAAATGACGGAGTTTTATATACATGGTGTCTTCAAATGACACTTACAGCGTTAGCATCAAGATATCTCTAGTAAAATTGAACAAAATAATATAAGGATTAATTGGTCCAGCCTACTTAATTTTTGAAACATGGGGTGTTGAAGTTATGAAAGATTAAATGTTTCAATTTGATAGCTTAAGAATGGAAGAATAAATTTATTCAACATTTGACAGGCTGTTTTTAAATGTAAAAGGGCATATTTTGATGGAAAAGCAGTTTCCAATTATTGACCCAGCGGTGTAAATTTGGAAAAATATGTCACCTTTCCCCTCCCATTTTTCATGCCACTGGAATTTAAAGCAATTTTCATTTAATTTTGTATACCTCATTGGTTTTCACGTGAAAAATGCACTACTCTTACATATCAAGAAATTTATAGTTTTCAAGATATTTAATGCTTTTATGGAGTCTACAAGATCACTTTTTAATAATGAAATGAAAAAAATTCTTCTTGTAATTTTTTCAATAACTACCAAACTACTAATGGTTAGAATATGTGATAGGAACTAATTTATGGAACAGCAATGCATCCAAAACATTCGAAGAAGATTGTTGAAAATACTTGTCCAAACTTATGACTTTATTACCAAAAAATTAAGCAGCCAACAAATTACAAGAGATGTTTACAATTTTGTTCATTCGCATATATTCATACATCATTTGCAGCGTTTTTCATTAAAAATCGTATACCTTGGCGATTACCGGAAATAATTGCTGTAGCTGCATGGATTTCTTCTATTTTTTTGTTCATAAAAAGTTTTGGCAAATATGTTCGACAATCTTCTCCGAATTTTTGTGATGCATCCATAAATTAGTGCCTGTTACATATTCTAACCATGAGTAGTCTGATATTTATTGGAAAAAATAGAAGAAAAATATTTCATTTAATTTCATCATTGGAAAGTGATCTTGCAGATATCTTGGAAACTACAAGTTTTTTGATCTGTACAGGTTATGCGTTCTCCACGTGAAAACCATTAAGGAATACAATACCTATCAACTAAAAATTGCTTCAAATGCCAGTGGCGTGAAAAATGGGAGGGCAAAGGTGACATATTCTTTCAAATGTACAACACTGGATCAAGCATTGAAAAATGTTTTTCCATTAAAATATGCCCTTCCACATTTCAAAACAACCTGCCAAATTTATTTATACATTTTAAAGTTATCAATCTAAAACGTTGAAATTTTCATAACTTCGCATATTTCGAAAAGTAAGTGGGCTGGACCCCTCAATATATCCTTATATCATTTTGTCCAATTTTACGTGAGGTGTCTGCATGCAATCGTTGTAAGTGGCATTTGAAAACGCTCCTATATAAAAAAGGAATTAATTAATTTCTTCCAATTTTGAGTCGTGTGTAGCACATTAATTTTATTCCAATTTGTAGGATATTTGTGACTACCGTGTAAGGAGATTTTTTCAATGCTGATGAAAACTTAGTAGGCGATTTGAGAGACTATGACATTTTCTTGCAACTCTCCGAAATATTCTGATTTTCAAGCTAGTTATTGAAGTCTTAACTTAACTTAACATCCAATATCCTCAACTTTTGGGCGTGTCTGTATTTGAAATATTTCCAATAACTGAAGGATTATTTTGGGGTGAATAATGGCTGATGCCTCATTTCATTTCACCACTATCGTCGTACTGACGTCTATACACTGAAACCACCAACATGGAAAATCGATATTTAATTCATTAGAATTTACAAAAGCCGGGGTCCGATTCATTCCACTCTAGCTTTCGGGGCAAAATCATGAAGGGAAACTCACTTTTTAGGGCCGGTTTTACAAGAGAGATTTATATTAGGTATAGTTATACTGGGTATAAAGTTATACCAAAATTTATACCTAGAATGAAATTAGTTGGTTTTACGATGCTTTTTTACACCGGTATAGCAATTCTTACTCCAAAAATTGCTATACCGGTGTAAAAAAGCATCGTAAAACGAACCAGTTTCAAACTAGGTATAAATTCTGGTATAACTTTATACCCAGAATAACTATACCTAGTATAAATCTCTCTTGTAAAACCGGCCCTTAGATGGATTTTGGTGTACAGGCTCAGTCGAGTTACATATGAATTAGTGAAATCCGCTTGATCTTGAAAAATGACTGGATTTACAAAAGAAACTAATCGCTGGTATTGATAATAGTGGAAAGATTAACGTGTTCAAAGGCTTCTCCACTTTTTCTAGTATTGGTCCAGTAGGCAGAGAATTTTTTTTGTCTTTTTTTCCAAGTTGGAGCATATGATCAAGTTTGCTTTGTTGATAATACTTATCAACAATTTTTGAGTTTGGGTTTCATTTGGGCTGTCTCTAATCACCCATGGCTTTTGACTTAGGCTTTTGTATCATTTCATATATTTTGAACCATAAATATTTCAACTAATATCAAAATTTCTTGTTAATCATGAAAAGCTTATAAATTTGAATTTCTCGACTATCCAATCAGACACACCCCATGTATAACATTCGATTATGATAAATAGAACACTTAACAATGGAGGTGTTTTCTGGTTATTGCTTCATTTTACAAAGTCGGTGTGATGTTACCGGGATTTCTCCCGCATTAAAATAGTTATTTTCCTAACAAGTGCGGAAAGACACTTCACGCATGAGTTGGGAACATTTTTTTTCCACGACTGTATATACAAAAAAGTATACCAACCCATTTTTCAAAAGTTATTTTATTTCAACATACATATACAAAACTTCAATAAAAAACTATCAATTATTATAAATATTAGTATTAGAAACATAATTTGTTGCATTTTGTAAATTACTTAAAATTGCCGGTCCAGTGGAGTTATTTGGTGTTAACTGGAGAGTAGATGACGTCGATGAGGATGGTATCGGTTGCAGGTCGCGTAAAGATGAAGGTGACGGCAACGGTTTCAAGTCATTTGTAAATGAAAGAATTTCATTCCATATTCTTTTCTTATATCAAACCCGGGTGGTTTAATAGTTGTTTTATGGCACTATTTTAAATAATGTACAGGGTTATATCAAAATACCTGTATTATTTTATATTTTCAAAAAATCAAACATGCACCAAAAAGCTAGAAAAGATGTTGATTCTATTTGATGGACTATTTCGTAAATATCTATTTACCTGTTGTAACAATAGTTATAACTTCCGAAGTAAGAAACTCTCTAATAATTTTACTTTCCCGCACAAGTGCGGTAAAGTGACACTTTCAAAACTAAAATGCGTGCGGGAAAGTGGCTTAACACGCAGGGTAGTAGAAAAAATAATTTTTTCTTCTTCCTTTTATAAAACGCTTAATTCGTCACCTATGCTACAGCTGAAGGTGCAGTTATACAAAATTTTCGTGATTCGATGAAATGAAAGTATAGTTCAATGATTGAAAAAATTTGTTGAATCACAATTTCCTGTAACAATTGTCATATTTAAGTGAAGCGTGTTATCAATAGATGTCAAGATAATAGAATCATGCTTTTGTAACGTCTTGCAAATTTGATAATTAATTTTCAAAGAGTAGACCGCTCACTAAAAACCAACATCTATTTCTCGGGCAATATGCCCCGACAGGCGATGAATTACACTTCTAAGCTGAACCGAGTTGGGATATCCTCACGATGTAACCAAACAATCTGGTTTGTAATCCGAAAATATTATTTGAAATATCTCTTGTTCGGAAATACTTTTCCGACTCCCTTATATTTTACTTCATGCAATACCTATAATATTCGGAGCAGAAAACGAAAATACAATATCATCATTTTATTCTTCATTAAACAGTGAGGTATGTATTGAGAGTGGAAATCAGTGAAGATGGAGAATGCAGGAGTGAGATATGATAAATAATACATAATTCATGAGCACGTTCAATTTGTGCTATTCGGATATCACACTGGAGCAATATCGTGCATGAGTCACATGTTTTCTCTGATATTGAGTAGGATGTGTTCAAGTAGTTGGAGGAGACCATTTCTTAGAAATCTGGTGCGAGCAATTCCATTTAATTTGATGGCTGATGCAGGAAATGTGGACCAATAAGTCCCACCTATGATTCCGAATTGACACTGTAGCATTTTCACGAAAATTATGATTTGATTTTGGGTAGCAGCTAAAAGTAACTACATAAGTGCGAACGGCAGCAGTTCATCGGTGAGCATAGATCGTAGGAACCGTTGCTTATTTTATTTCAGTGAATAAAGGAAAAAAGTTAACATTAATTATTACGCCCTATTTTCATCTTCCGGTTGGAAGTTGCATTTGGTACCTCATTAAACATGAGACAAAGTTCTGCATGAAAACGCGTGCGAGGGCGGAGAAAATGGCCTCAAAAGACCAGAGAAATAGGTTTTCAGTCAATATCTCCTAAAATATGGCAGTTAGAGATTTTTGGTTCAGATAAAAATTAATGTTCAGTTAATTTCCTACAAAAATGGTCCCCATTATTTTTCTCGAAAATTTGACCGGTTTCGAGAAAAACGGCACCAAGCGCACCTCGAATAAATGCAGTACATTATTCTAGCCAATCATTCGGTATTATACTGATAATTCTGCTTCCCCATCGATAATACCTTGTTTACATTGAAATGTCAAAATTTTACTTTGAATTTGTCATTATTGACAACTAAAAGTGCGTCGAAGTTTATTGAAAAATGAACACAAACCGATTCAGTGCCATCACCCAAGAGAATATTGAACATTCAGGTAATACAAAATGTTTAATTGTTGAAAAAAATAATCTTCCCAAATACAACTCGCTCTTCAAATTTTATCACATAATAATTTTTCATTTTCATCACTCAAACTTGTTTATTTTGGGCAAAAACATTCAAACAAACCGAATTTAGATAAAATCCCTCGTCCTAACGGACTCGTGATTTTATCAATCTGTTTGTTTTCATATTTTTGCCAAATAAATAGGTTTTCGTGGAAAAGAAAAAAATATCGATAAAATTTGATGCTCTCGTGGTATTACCTTTGATAATTCTTCTTTTTCACGAAAACTTGTTCATTTGGAAAAATATGAAAACAAACCGATTGATAACATCATGAGTCCGTGAGGACGAGGGATTTTATCTAAATTCGGTTTGTTTGAATGTTTTTGCCTCAATTATTTTGAAGTACGTATTGTATTTGATACGATTATTTGTTGAGTAAATATAAACAGTTTATTAATTTAGATATAAATTGGTACAATGGAATTAACAATCCAAATTGACTCATTTTTGATAAACGTCAGAATTGATGTCGATGTTGATACTATGGAAATTTAAGTATTGTAAAATTTTCGATTGGTAGAGCTACTTTATGTATAATCACTTGTGAAATTTTCGATTGGTAGAGCTACCCTATGTATTATCAGGTATTATCGAAATTATACGAAGTAACTTAACTGAATTGATTGTTCTGATTGGTTGAAAATGATACGAAAAAAAAATCATGGAAATATCTAGGCTTATTACCCTCATCTGCCTCCTTCCTCCCTTTAGACGGCACCTGAATATAGGCAGCGCTTTATACATATGCATAGCTCACAGTATGTCTGTCACTGACTGAGCTTATAAAATAAATATCTTTACCATGTAGGTATACAATTTTTTCCACTACTAGCCAGATTCAGGACAAAAATTAAAAATAATTGACATTATACTATTTCAATGCTGAAATATTACTGAATAAACGATCTTTGATGAAATAACGGTGCATATGAACTTTTTTTGCTGTTATTACACTTCGTTAAAATTCAAACAAACAGCAAAAATAGTTATTTATGTACCAAGGTAGTAAAGTGATTCTTTATCGGACGAGTCTGGAATTATGAGACGAGCGAAGCGAGGCGAATAACAGGCGAGTTCGATAAAGACACTTTACTGACGTGGTGCATACAAAATTTTATCGCCAACTGCTCAGAATTCAGGATATAAGAAACTGAGGTATATTTCATTGCATTTTACTATGACAAGGTAAACAGCACATATAGAACAAATCTACTTATTATTTGTTATATTTAAATTGGAGGTATACCCTGAAGCATTATAATAGTTAATTCCTGAAGTCGAAGTCGAAGGAGTTCCAAAATTAATTTGTTATAAATAAATCGCAAGAAAACTATTATGGAGCCGTAATAGGGAGAAGCGTGACACTGACAGATGATGATTTTCGAGTAATGTCAAAGTCAATATCTATTTACCTAACAAGTGCGGAAAATGAATTCAAAGAATTCACCGAACGACGCGTAGCGGAGTTAGGTGAAGCAGGCGAGTGCGGAAAAACATTTTCCGCAAGTGTAAGGTACAATAGTTTTTCTACGAGCGTGAGGAATCTGATTATAAGTGCTTATAGTTTACTTAGAAACATATTTTATTAGATTATTGATGAAGTAAACATAAAGTAAAATAATATTGACAATAATAGTTAGGGGAAATTCGGGAGGATTGGGACGGCGGGTGGTCTGGGACAATCAACTTATAATTTGAATTTATCGTGAAATTCCCGCGCTAGGCATAAAACTGTGACTTCCTGAATTGCTCCCTCCAGTTGACTGTAAATGCTTGACCAGTGCACATCGTTTGTTTATCTTATGAGAGTTTTTACGTTTCCATGTGCTAATAGTATATAGTAAGGTAAGCAACATTTTTCTAATATTTTCAAAACATTTGTAGATAACAAAATCGTAGGTAGATATGTTCAAAGTTATGACTATTGGTCTTATTTTGTTTATGTTTTCATTACAAAAATATTTCTTGTTTTCATGAAAAATAAAGTTGAATTTTCTTAATACATGTAGGGAGGATGGGGACGTCGAAAGTTAGGGTGGTATGGGACGTGTCCCATTCCTCCCTGTCAACTGTTTTGAATTCAACTGAGAAATATTTACTGACGTTAAAGAACTGATTAGCTCATATTGCCTTTTATATCTCATTTACAGATTGCGCATCTACAAAATGCCTCGAAAATGGCAGAAAAAACATCCTAATAGAGACATCACTAATAATTACATATTACAAGCAGTTAAAATGGTTTGTGATGACCAAAGATCCATTAGACAAGTTGCGTGTGCTATGAACATCTCTAAATCAGCCTTGGCAAGGCATGTTAACTGCTACAAGAAAGCAGAAAATAAAGAGAACGTTCTATTCCAAAAAAATCTAATATGTAGCCTTGTTTTTTCATCAGAACAAGAAAAACTACTGAGTGAGTATTTGATAAAAGCTAGTAAAATGCATTATGGGTTGAGTACCATTCAAGTTAGGACTTTGGCCTTCCAATATGCTAAGGCCCTACATCTGGATTTCCCAGATACGTGAAATGAAAAAGGCATGGCCGGCAAGGACTGGTTTTATGGTTTTCGAGATAGACATAAAGAGCTTTCATTAAGAGCACCTGAGGCCACTAGCCTCTCCAGAGCCACAAGCTTCAATAAACATAATGTCGATTCCTTCTTAAACAACTTGAAAAAAATTTATGAAAAATGCAATTTATCTGCTGACCGCATATATAATTGCGATGAAACCGGTGTCACTACAGTACACAAACCAACAAAAGTGATTGCCGAACGTGGACAAAAACAAGTTGGTCAAGTGACATCAGCAGAACGAGGCCAACTAGTCACAGTGTTGTTCATAATAAATGCAGCAGGAAATGATATCCCTCCAGTATTTATTTTCCCAAGAGTCAAACGAAATGATGCTTTTGTGAAACAGGCTCCTGAAGGAAGTCTTGGTTTAAGTCACCAGACTGGCTGGATGACCCAAAACAATTTTTCTCTTGCTTTCGATCATATAGTCAAACATTCACGTTGCTCAAAAGATGACCCTATACTCCTTGTATTGGACAATCATGAGAGCCACATTCAAATTGAAGTTATTCGAAAGGCTAAGGAAGTTGGAGTTCATTTACTAACGTTTCCTCCACATTGCAGCCATAGGCTGCAGCCTTTGGATGTATCCATTTACGGTCCATTTAAATCAAAATATAATGCAGCATGTAACGACTGGATGATAAATCACCCAGGTAAAACGATTACATTATATGATATAGCAGAATTGGTGAATGTAGCTTACGAGGGATCATTCAATAAGAAAAATATCATAGCTGGATTTAAAAAGACTGGTATCTACCCATTCAACAGCGAGCCTTTTTCAGAAGAAGAATATTTAATGTCAGCAGTAACAGATCGTCCTGAACCAAAATTATGTCAAAATTTAGTTGCATTCCAAGAAATACCATGTTCATCTACAGCTATCTTGCAACCAGCTTCCAATGTAACTCCATTAACACCGCATTTATCTGAAACAGCAGCACCTTCTTCCACAGAAACAGAACCAGATCAACTACTTTCTCACCACAGCCCTCCTCCAGAAAATGTAATTCTGTCACCACATGATATAAGACCATTTCCGAAAGCTAGCCCTAGAAAAGTAACCAATAGAGGGAGGAAAAAAGGAAGAACAATTATATTAACAGACACCCCCGAAAAAGAAGCCATCGAAGAAGCAGCGAGAACTGCAGTTCTAAGGAAAATACCCCGTCCCCGTCCTGAATTAGCAAACAAAAGAAAAGTCTCTAAACAAGTTTGTAGAAAAAAGAAAGTGAAATATGAGAGTGAGTCTTCTTCCAGTGATAGTGTAACTTACGATGACAGTGATTTAGATATAAGTGAATCTGATTCTGATAGGGAGGAAGTTTGTGTCCATCATTCTTTCGTAGAAATTAACCATTTCGTGTTGGTAAAGTTTTGTACAAAAAAAAAGGTTATTCATTACGTAGGCAAAGTAGAGGAGAAAATAGCGGATTCTGAATTTAGCGTCAGTTTTTTAAGAAAGAAACCATCCTCAGACAGATTTTTTTATCCTACTGTCCCTGACGTTAGCATTGTAGAGGGAAGTGATATTATTTTAAAATTACCAAAACCACAAACTGTTGGTGGTACAGAGCGCTGCGAATCACTATTGAAATTCAATATAGACTTGTTGGCTTATGACGTGAAGTAGTCCCACACCACCCGATATGGTGTCCCACATCACCCGAATAATCGGAATGTATGGGACATTTGACAGTTAAGTTGATTTTTGATCGTTATGTTGTTATGATACTTTTTTTAATTTCTTTTTTTACAGAAACTCACAGATTTTTCTTTACGCTTCAAATGAATGTAATAAAAGTAATAAAAACATCGATTTTTGTATATTTATATAATTTAAAGGTGAAAGTGTCCCATCCCTCCCACTTCTCCCCTACATATCAAAATCGAATACCTAACTATTTATATTATAATTTATTGTAAAAGTACAATTATTTGCATCACTTAAATTTATAGCAGATGCTAGTTGCTTGTTGAATGACTGTAATTTCGGATCTATTGCTCACACGGTGCGGAAAATTGTTTACACACGGTGCGGAAAATTATTGCCACACGGTGCAGGAAAATTAATTTTCCACACTAAAATGTGTGTGGAAAATTCAATTTTCCGCCCGCTCGTAGAAAAATACTTCACCTGCCGCATGTGACACTTAACCTGCCGCAAATGCGGCAGATAAAGTGAAGGAAGGTTAACTGTTTGTTTACTTCCGGAAATCAATCTGATAATTGATGGCTTTACTGACGGTTGGCGATAAAATACCATTATTCCTATAGTTTATAATCACCAGCATTAAGTGCAACGAATTAACAAAACTAATTAAACGATCACATCCAAAAATTGTACAAAACGTGGGCTATGTTTTACTTTGAACTTTGAGCTCATGCGCAATTGGAGGAAAAACAAATAACAGCGGCAGTGCGCTCACAACACAACACCTTCAGGTGCATCCAGACCAGGCGCGCCAAACCGCGCCAAGTCGCGCTGAGCATTTGTGAACGTTCAGCAACGTTAGCGAACATAATTTGGTCTTTGCGCGAGAAACGTCCAAACCAGCTGCTTCGCTCTGCAACAAACAGTTGTTCATCAGTGTTCCAGCCCGAGCCATTAGTTTTTTTTTTAATTTTTTGGTGAACATTGCTCGTCAAGTATATCAGAATAATAATCGATTATCAGCAATCGATTATCAATAATCGATAAACCTCAATCTATTGAAAATCGATTATCATAAATCTTAATCGATTGATAACCGATTGTATATACCTAATCGATGAATATTCGGATATTTCCAATCGATTATTATCAATTGATTAATAATCGATTACTTTTGATCGATCAACGATCGATAATTATTAATCAATCTATAATCGATTATTATAGATCGATTAACAATCGAATATTATCAAGTTGTAGTTGTACAGTGGTAGATGAATTATTTCGTTACAAAATTCTGTCCTCGGTTTTCTTCTTCAATCTATCGATTAATTTAAAATCTTTCCAGCATTTTTTTTTTAGTTTAAAACGGACGTGTGTAACTGTAAGGTATATCTCCTAATCGATTATCAACAATTGATTATTATACTATTTTTTTTTTTATTTTTGCTTAACGTGCCTCGACAGCGCTGGTCATTGGCACAGAAAAAATAAATACAAATATTTACATAATTTTTACAAATATTTAAATTAGATTTTACAGTATAGGTTGGTAGCTTTCAGGAACTGTAAGACTTTCTTGATTTCGGTAGGGCAGTGAAGCATTTCCTTGAGGTTGGGCCTAAGATCAAGTTGTTTGTATATAGCAGCAAATTGTTTGCAGTCCGTCAGTATGTGCTTAACGGTCACAATATCGTTACAGCTATGGCAAACGGGACGATTTCCTGAAGACATCAGATATCCGTGTGAGAGTTTGGTATGACTGATTCGGATTATTGAATGAAGTCTAAATCATTCTTAAAAAAATATGAATGGGCAGTTTTACTGTATGCAGAATTTCATACTATTTCATACTATTATATTATCAACCTTTGTGTAAAATTTAAGCCCGAGACATCGATATATGGCGGCATTACAGTTTTCTCTAGCCTATGAATCGCTGCTTCGTAAACACATAACGCAGGCACATAACGCAGCAACGTAACGGTCAGATCTTTTGCGCCGCGACCCCTGGTCGCTCCAACCTAAAGTAAAGAACTAAAGTTCTAAAAAAGATCAATCTTGCAAAAAATTATGGAAATAATAGTGAAAAGTTTATCCGAATAAATTCAAGTATATCACCAGCACTGTGAATACCAGCCTTGCATAGAATTTTATTGTAGCATCGGTGGTTCAGTGGTAGAATGCTCGCATGCCACGCGGGCGACCCGGGTTCGATTCCCGGCCAAAGCATATGAATCGCTGCTTAGTAAACGAGAGAGAGAGAGGCTCAAGGCACATAACGCAGCAACGTAACGTAACGTGACGTTACGGTCAGATCTTTTGTGAATAACCCCCGGTCGCCTCGCTCCAACCTAACGTAAAGAACTAAAGTTCTAAAAAATATAAAAAATGGGTAGACCAAGAAAATCTTGGGATAAGGTAATAGTAGAATTACTCGATACAAGAGGAAGAAGCTGGAAAGAAGCGAAGGACTCCGCGAAGGACAATATTTCACCGTATTCTAGCTTTATGCTTCCGTACAATGGCGCTCTTTAGACTGAAAACGGAAATGTAATAATAATCTCCATACCATTTACCTATTTCAAAACAAATCCGTGGGTAGTTCAATGTCTAATGCATCGAAATCAATACGCGTTTGTCAATGAATATTTTCAGTGTTCATTTGAAGAAGGCGCTTGTTTCAAATGAGCGTGGAAATGTGAATTCGCGTCCGGAAATGACCACTATGGTTTGAATTTCTTTGTTAACTTCCGATAAGTGCTGGTACGTACGTACAAATGAAGAATGATGATGTGTCACTCGTTACTGATATTTTTCAGCATAAGGACCACTAGCTTCTGGGTGATTGCCCTTTGCCAAAACATACAAAAAATGCATATAGGCTATTCCAATGTTTATACTCATGTTGTGGAAGCATAAATAACACACTCATCCGTGAACATCAATTTGTAACTGTCCTGAGCAGAATTTGACATCGGGTTTTTTCCCCAGTTCACTTGATATATTCCAATAAATGGCGTTGTGAGACATACTTTTTAGAAAAATAGAAAAGAAATGGCAAGAAGAAGAAAATTCTTCCTATCGGCAAATGCTACTCTCTATGACTTTTCCCTGTAAACTTCGGGCGAGCTTAGGTAGAAAGAAACGAGTAGTAAGTATCTAACTTGAAAACATTCTCAAAATATCAAAATGTTTATATCTTGTGATGTTTTGGACATTTAGTTGCCAATACTATCAATTACTTCCATTTCTAAGTTTTGTTTATATGTCCTTTTATCCTACCATTATATACAGAATGTTTAACTTTTTATCAAAAATTGTCAATGTCAACTTTCTTCTGTTTGCTGATAACCTCAAGTCCCATTATATCGTGAATGATAACATGGTAAATTTATTCAGAATAACTTGGATAAAGTTCATGAATGGTCTATTCGAAATGACTCGAAGACTACGAAGTAAAAAACTATCTAATAGGTCAACATTCGCATAATTTTACTTTCATGCACTAGTTTTCCGTTTTCTTACCATTATTTGGTTTTTTTTTTATTGGAAACCAGACCACATATGAATAATAGATATTATGGAAATGTATTTGTTTATGATATCCAAATAATGAATATACAACAAATTAACACACAGAAGATATTTTCCACCACCTATAGTGAAAGAAGACCACATAATTAACTCGATTATCCCAGCTGAAGATACTTGAGAATGTACAGAATAATGTCTTACCAGACACAATTTAGTTGAGGTAATCCAATAAAGGACGCTCAATATACAATTCTTTTTAGGAGGGAAAGAGAATGCTTCCTCTAACCTTGTGTATCTTTGCACTGGGATACTATTTCAGGATACGATCATGGATACGATGGTAACAGCCGACTAAAATTGACAATCAGCGAATCTATTATTCGATTAGTTGTAGAAATACTAGTTGCAGCGCTCGATAGGAATGGACGAGTCTACTTCGTCTACTTATTTTGAAACTTATATGATTTTTCGCATTTTCTGACATATTCTAACCAGCGAATTGAAAAAAAACATTGCATGTGCTTTCTGTGTATATTCACGAAAATATAACATCAAGAGGAGTCTTGTAAATGATTATTCTTGGTACAACGTTGCCTATTGTGAGGGAAGAGCTTTCAATGGCAGAGCAAGCCCAAAATACTACTCCTTTGTCGACAGTGATGGAACGTTCAGAAATATGAAAAGAGTTTTTCAATCTGTCAGCAAACATTTTGCAAATGAATAGTTAGATGATAGAGAGAGGTTAAGATTTTTGTTAACTTCCACAAAACAGCTGACAGCTAACATTATTTGATAACGTGGTGAAGCATTAGACCATTCCGAGTTATTTTGAAGTAACTGCCGTGTATTTGGACCGATGGTATACGTCATATACTTCAAAACTACAGATACCTAGCTCGGAAAGCACCGTTCATTAAAAGTGCTCCCCAAATTCGAGATCACCCGATTCTAATTAATTCTTAAAATAGAATGGAATAATTCGAGATATTTATTATCGTACTACTCGATGGAATCGTGTCGTTTCGCTTTTACTAGCTCTAGAGTGTCACTAAGGTTATTGTCCTATCTTAATCGTCGAAACTTTGGGCGTTGGGTTATCAAGTTTGACCTATCCGTAGTATAGCAAAAACAACTGACTTCCGTTAATTGAATTAGCGATCTTAAGCTTTTCAAACTACATAAAATTATTTTTTAAGTTTTTTTTCTTTTTAAAATGTTAACTCCATGTACAATACCTCAATAAATAACTATTAACTCATATGTTGGACCCTACGGACGATCTGAATTATTTACTTTTCATTACTAACCGACCTTTTCTTGCCTCGTTGGTTTTCTGTGGAAATCTTACAAGCGCCGCAGGAGAATTCTCTGTGAAATAAGGACCGTTGGAAAGATACTCACCAGTTAAACACAACAGAAACCTCACGAAACAAACACATTTGAAATATTATTCTCCTTACACAAAATAAAAGTTCAATTGAAGACGTTTTATTACAACGGAAGTGGTTGGTTGTGTATAAACCCGTAATAAAAGTGTATGTGAGTTGAAAGAAAATAAAATACTTTTCTAAAGGTCATTTTAGATCAGACAATTTCGTGCAATATTTAGTCCAAGCTTTGGAACAATATTTCGAATGGATTTCTTGTGTGAAATATGAGCCAACTGTTTCAAGCTATTTTAGACTATTCCAATTTATTGAACAATATTCAGTTGAAGATTCTGCGCAGTGATTCGATTTGATAATGGAATAAAAAATATAACCTTTTCAAAAATTTCGGTAGTTATGGAACCGGAAAATTTGAAATAGGTAGATATTTATTAATTTGCACGGCTGCTCATGCCACTAAGCGAATATTAACTTCAAGACAGAGGAGAAGGAGACGTCGCAAAATTTGGCAAAATACATGGTTAATGAAACGGTCTAATGGTGCCTAGCCTATAGATTACACGTCTTAACTTTTTGTTATGGTAATCTTCGTGTTTTACATTGTACAAACAAGCATTTTTCGAGATTTCGTCAATTAACATTTCAATATATCATCTATAGGGCATGTCCACGACAGTTGAAAGTTGACAATACCTTGGTGGTGAATATTCAAACAATAACTTCAAAAGTACACTGAAGCAAAACCAGCTAAGCTCAGTGTGTACTTACCCGTAAATATTGAATAATAATTATTGATAGTCTAAAAACCACTAACAAAAAAAAAGTTCTTTTATAGGTACACAACCAAAAGTTGGTCTTAAATTGATATACCCAGCTTAAAAGTTTTATAGAACTGAACTTTTTATTGTATATTATTAGTATAGAGACACCAAAGCAAAATAAAAGCACCTTTCTCCAAAATAAACACCTATGAATACCAAAATCCACGGTCTACAATGTATTAAATCGAATTTGTTTGCCCTGTGTCGCCATTTTGAATTTTATTTGACAGGTCACTGGATTGCCTAATATCAAGATATATTTTTCAACCACTTTAATACATAACGTGCTGTGTACATAACCACAAATTATCAGGATTAATGACATATTCATAGAACATTTTCCACAAAACAGTCTAACCTATAGAAGTGAAAGTCCAATAGGATTACCTAGAATGAAAAAATGAGGTGTCAAACCCATCCACCTGAAGCGCTAGTTGCAATTGAGTTGTCGGAATAGGCAAGGCAGCTGAGGCCGAAAAACAGACTAAGGGAAGAAGAATTTCAGCGATCGCATTGGATGGGTTCAGAACTATTTCATAACGCTTTTTTTAATGGAAGTTTGTTTTTGAATGACTAATGCCCGATTTCACTAACCATTTCCTAAAGTCAGGTAATACCTAAAACGAATTTAGGAGTTCCTAAATGCAATTTACATTTTACCACGCGCTAAGTAATGCCTAAGAGTGATAATATTACGTATTTCGTATCACTTTTTGATCAATCCTGAAAGGATTGTAGGAACAGCTTTGCGAGAGAGGCCCCTTTTTGTCCCAATAACAATATATTGTGGTCCAAAATATCTGTTGCAAACTTTGTAGGATTTATAAATTTGTTCAGCGAATAAAGGCAACCCATTCATTCAACAACAAAGGGTCATGTTTGGGAAACCTATGTCGTTTTGATCCAATGTCTGTACACCCAGGAACTCAACACTTCACACCAACCATTATAAATATTATGAATTATCACACTTGACAAGACTTACAGTACCTAATTAAAACACAAATAACAGCAGCAAATGGCAAAAGGAAACAATCTATAAAAGACAATGGTGACAACTATATGACAGCTTTGATGGATTTTAAAATATTTTCTTCTTTTCGTGCTAAAGGCCTTAGCTGCCAGGCCTGTTTCGACAACTCAATTGCAACTAGCGCTTCAGGTGGATGGGTTTGAAACCCCATTTTTGTATTCAAGGTCATCCTATAAACTTTCTCTTCTATAGGTTAGACTGTTTTGTGAACATTTTCATCGTGGAACAGAAACACAAACAATAAATCAAATTGTTAAGAAAATAGAACCTGTTCTATTCTTTTTACAATTTGACAGGGTATACAATTATTAATACAATTTTCAATTTTAGACTAAACCATTTGAATTGTTCCAAAACTTGAACCAAATATTGCACAAGAAATTGTCTAATCTAATATGACTTTAATATGATCAAAACGTACAGGGATCACTAATAGAGGAGTTCAGTTTAAGGTCAGTGTGACCAACAAAAAGTGTTTTTTTTTGACAAGAATGATGGTTAAGGTCTACCCTTCAAAACATAAGATTTTTGCATGTTTTTTATCATTGCGAACATCTATATTGCTTTATCAAAATAATGAATACGCCCACGAAGCGTATATCTTGAAATTTTAAATGACTTTTTAGCTGAATACTCAACATATCGGTGGCCAATAACTCTAGGAACTTCTTGCAAGTCACCATTCCATTTCTGTTATTCAGTCACTAATTATGACAAATGTCAGATTTATTTTTGTTGATATTCGTTTAATTCTTTATGTCCATTTTCGATTAGATTTTTGTAGCATTTCTAGTTAGGTGTATCTCTATTCTTCTAATTACTTTTTCCACTGACATCTGACATAACTAGTGACAGATAACAGAAATGAGATGGTGACATGACATGACATGATGGTCCTTTTCACCAGGAAAAGAAGTTTATCGGGTTTGAAACCTCCCGAAATCTTCAAAAGCAAACTAAACTTTTCGGAAGAGGTGAAATACCTTGGTATTACCCTCGACAGGAAACTAACATGGATCTCTCATCTACACAACAAAGCAAAAAGAGCATATGTGGCTTATGAGCAGTGTCGGAGGACAGTGGGACGCACATGGGGTCTGTCACCCCGTGTGGTCACCTGGATCACTGCAATAATAAGACCCATGTTAACGTATGGAGCAATTGCATGG
>CAJUYG010001897.1:57437-76246 GCA_910591675.1 Galerucella calmariensis | reverse complement strand
GAAGCTCTAGAATGTCGATGTTTTGTGGTGTCTTTTTGGCAATACATGAAACCAAGGATAAATTTTATTGAAATTGTTCATTATTAAATAATTCAATGTAAGTATGTTCCGTTAAAAACAATGCAGTTAGTTCTGTCCTGTTGTTTTATAGTTATAGAATAGTGAATAGACACGTTAGGTCATGATTAAAAGCAGGGTAAGAATTAGTGCGACATTGAACTATCACGTAAGGGGAAAATTGAAGTATGTATGTTACGGTGAATGTACATTCTTGGGAAACGTACACTTTCACCGTAAAATGTGTACATTTCCCAAAAAGTTATGTTTATGTGAACTGAATATAATGTATATGTACTTTTTCGGCAAATGAGTACCTACTCCTGCCTTCACGTTTTAGTAAATGTATACTCTCACCTGCATGTTTTAAGAGAAGTTGGAATACATATGACTTGAAAATGTTATAGTATAAACATATTTATAGTGAATATATTTCTTCCTCTTATAGTTTTTTAAGTTTGATTCCGAACAAGAAATGTTGATCGCACTGCTTTAGTGATGAATGCATTATAATTCACGCTAGGTTATTCAAGAAGGGGAGGGAATATAATCATTGGATTAGCCGCTCCCTTCCTTGGATCACTTGATATGCGTGTTACAAAGTATTGGATATTTTCAAAAAATGGGTGAATCAATTCAATACTTTGTAATGCGCATATCAAGTTAATCAAGAAGGGAAAGGATAAGTCCAATGCTCATATTTCCTCCCCCTTCTTGAATAACTTGATGTTCATTACAAAGTATTGGATATCCTAAGGGGAAGGGTGAATCCAATGATTATATTTCCTTCCCCTTCTTGAATATATCAATGTGAATTACAAAGTATTAAATATATTTCAAGGGGAAGGGATAATTTGATGATTATATTTCCTTCCCTTTTTTGTCACATTCACTCACATTCACCAAAACGACATGGTCATTGTGAATTAAATGTACATTTGCCTTCTTTGAATGATAATAATAATTTTAATAACTGGGAGGAGTAATTTGAGAAGACTCACTCACACCACTAAAAGTTACCAGATTAGTTACTAAAGGGTGTGTTCCGAAAAAGTAGTCAACAGCCGTGTTCCAAATTTATTAAATATGCCTTGATTGATGAAGAAATCAGCCACGCATAGTCATAAGTCGATTTCTCGCCTGTCTATTAGATTATTTAGATGTTAAACAGACGGGTATTCTGTCATATGTAAAACTTTGTCCTGTTTCGTATAGATTAGAACATACACATCACCCTAATAAAGATGTTTTTAATCAGCAAATAACTGAATGCAATAAAAAGGAAGTCAATAAGTTAGTTTTTTAAATTATTTCATAATTTTCACTATACTTTCACAAAACACATTCTTTTATATTTTTTTCAAACCTTGGATAGCTTATAACCTCCATAGACTTTTGACGATATCTTTCCAAATATGTAAAAATACTATGCATATAATAAACAAATAGTACATTTTTTATTCAAAGTATCAGGGCCGTATGACATTATATAGTTTCCGATATCGTTTTCTGTATAGTTTTCAATATTGACAAAAACTGTATAGTGTCATACGAGCATGTAGTTTTCGATATCGAATACTATACAGAAATACCATTCCGTATCATATTTCTGTACAGTTTCTGCGCTAGTTTCTGCGCAATAGATCAAATATCGTGCCGGTGTCACATTGTGTCGTGTTTATGTTTAGCCTAACCTAACTCATTCCTTGGTTATTTGGAATTATTTTATTCGGTTTCCCAATATTATGGAGTTGAACGTAATGGCTGCATGTGCTGCGGCTGTAGTTGGATATACAATGATATTCCAAACTATTTGCAGATATTCAATACAAATGCTTGCTGAAGTTTTTAAAGGAACAGTTCCACCGTGAAAATAATAAAATAACAAGAGCGTATGCGATGACAAATTAAGTGTATCTATCTGTCAGAACTATCAAAAATGAAAACTATCAGCTGATGTCAATATTAAATAGTGTTGTGTGAAACTGGGCGAAATCTGACCAATCAGATGTCTACAGAATTGCCAACTTAAATTCAAATTACTTCTCCTGGTTTTTAAATGAGGTAAAGTTGAATGCACATTACCCGAATGAGGAGGCAAATGTGCACATTTACCGCAATATCTGCTCTTACCGTAACATAATATATGCTGATTGAGTATAGAGGTGGGCATTTAAATAGATTCAGATGTATAAATAATGGACATATTCACATACATTCAGATATATTCAGTTATATTCATATGTAACCCTTGTGATAATTAGTGTAATGAGTTAAGTTATCCAATAAAACATCACCTCAGTGTAGTTTTTATACGCTTATTTGAGCCGCTCCCAATGGACCCGGACTTCCACTAATTTATAAAGACCTAGAATACCATACATGGCGATTCTGCCATACAATAGATCGAGATCCTGACATACATGGCGATCCTGCAAACCTATGGTAGTGGTAATAAGAAACAAGTAGAGGCAATTATAGGCAAACTAGAGGAAACTTAGAAGCTATGGTAACAAGGAAGGCAGAGCGACAAAGCAAGAGAATGCAGTCGTTAACAGTGAAGTTGTTGTACAAGAGGAGGAAATGAGAGTCGACTTTGAAGTGGAGACACTGACGTTCATCATATAAGCAGTTCTAGTACTACAGTTTAGTTGGTCTGTATATAAGACCTCCTGAAAAATATGAAGAAGTCTACGACAGAGTACGTTGAATCTCTAGGATAGGTAAGGCAATTTTTTCAAACTTATATTCTATTTATGTGTATGATTGATTTTTTATTTTATTTTTTTCTCCCCTATGATAATTTCCCAATATTTCTTCGAATTAGGTGATTAAATTGAATACTTTTATTATTATGTCACAAAATATCCTAATTTTATTTTCAAACGTACGTAAGCGACGAGAGCTTAGTGAGTTGGGATAAATTTCAGAGTAGTTACAGGATGCATATTTGGCAGAAGACATTCCAATCCAATTGGCAACTAAATATACAACAGGGGCAGCAGTTGAGTCGCTAATAAGCAGCTCTACCTCCGAACGCATGAAAACCGTCATAGCGACGGGAAATTTCACAAGGCCACAAGAGGTAATAACTTAATTAGTGTCGATCGATATGGGGGGCAACCAGTCATCAGGAAGTGTGCTGCATTTTAAAGCAGACAGAAATAGGTTTTCGTCGGAAAACAGGTATTGTCCACAACAGAAGAATACTTATGCGTATATCAGGGGGAAGAATAGTTTCCATATAAAGAGTAACTACAATAGAAGTGGGAAATTCCAGGAGCATCGAGGAAAAAAAAGATGGATATAAAGGTAAATCAAAACATAAATTCATTAAAAAACCTAATGAAAGGTTTAATCAGTATAAAAACGTGGAAATGTGCGAGATTAAGGATATAAGTAAGCAAAATGAGCAGAGGGCATCGGGTTTTCAAGCGAATCCAAGGGAAAATCCAAAATTTTGAAAGGTCAGGAATATGAAAATTGTAACATACATAACTTTGATTCAACTCCTCCAAATTTTGAGCAAATTGAAACTGACATATCAGATACTATTGATACATTTATAATAGATACAGGTGCAGATATTCCATCATGAGAGATTTCAGAAAATTTTCCATATTATTTGATGGAAAAAACACAAATATTGAATATCCAGGAAATAACTCAGGGAGAAACTGAAACCTGGCTGTAGAAGTTCTTCCTCGGTAGACTCTCCGAATCGTGAAAACTCTTCAACAGCAGGAAAAAATGCTGTGACGGTCGAAAAAAAAAATCATAATCATCATCATCGTGATCGTCGTTGAATAAAATCTCGACTCTGGTGACATTGTTTCATGTCTGTCCACTACAGTGCAGGCAAATAACGGAGCAGCTTATTCCTGCTTTTCTGCACCCACAAGCAGCTCCACACTTTCGTTTACACTCGCACGAAATGAGTTTTAAAAGTTCAGGTGGAGCGGGTGCGGCTGTAGTACGAATTGGTTCAAACCCGTAATTGGTCTGTCGCCAACCCCATTCCTAAAGATCTTTGAAAATCCCGAGCGACTTTTGTACCTGTGAATATTTCCGGAAAACGTGTTGGCGGACTGCGCTTTCCGTTATTGGGAGTAGTGAAAGATTATTCACCTTACTGGTTGTCATTGATTTCGCAAAGCGGTGGAATCGCAAAATATCCATCGTTGTGTCCTCTTTACGACCACCATACAAAGCGATAAGGAATAGCTTTCCTGCGCCAGCTAGCATCTCCGGATCGACCTTTTCTTGCTTGAATAACTTCACCAATGACCGGAGGTTCGGGTTCTTCTTGAGGGTGTTGATGAATTTCGACTTTCCCATATTATGAAAAGACGACGTGGTGTCACATCCGCTGGAAGTATGGATTAAGAGAATGTTATCAAGGACAAACTAATCATGCTTGAAACTATTCGGAGAGTACAGTTTTGCCGGTGTTTCCCCTTAGCAGGTTTGCGAAAAAAGAAAATAATTTTTTTTGTCCTGTGCAAGTCCGGTAATTAGAACAAAAGATCGATATCTTCGCCGACGATTTCCACAGAGTCATGAAACGATGCTTCTCTAATTGCTGTGGTTACAATGAGGGTATCAGCATTCTCAAAAGCCAGCTCTACTTCTATTCTGGTATTTGTAAAATAACGGCGGAGCATTTGTATCGACTTGTTTTTATTTTGGTTCCTTGCAAGAAACTTCTGGATAACTTTCGAAGCAGTAGTTTCATCAAACGTGCAAGTCTCATGTCAGTCGGATAACCGTCGAGTACAATTGTCACATTTTTCTCAAAGTGTTGTTGCACTTATGTGACATTGACATATTTTTTGCAGATGAGATCAAACGTCTCAATTCGGCCCTAAACAACTTTGTGAAGAAGGAAACCACCTTCGATTATGTGATGATGTCTGTCACAGGTTGTAAATTTTCTGTCAAAGGTTCGGAGGCATTGCATAATAGCGAATTTGTTTCTTTCCGCATTCCTTATTCGGTGAACAATGACAATGGGAACGGGGTGAGCTCGTATGCTTGAAATTTTCTCAGGTCAGTCTCGGAATTCTTCGTTATGCACATTTTTTAGAAAAGCAACAATGGATCGATCGGAACTGGTGACTCGTCGATTGTAATGCTGGTATTTACTGCCGATAAAGAGAGTTCTTTATTCTTCCCTGTGAATGACAAGGTCCCGAAAGCCGCTCCTATGATTTTAGTCATCATGTCGCGACCAATTTCATATGCACGATGAACACCCGTATGAATACCCACCCGTATGCATAGTCGATTGCCAGCGATCATCCGGAGGGTCTCCCGGCGATTGCTTTAGCGCGTCGCTGAAGAAGTCATGGTGCTTAGTTTGCATCGCAGAATCGATCTCTCTCCGTTTTCCTCGCTGGCAATTCGCCAAACAGCCCAAGCATGCGTAATTCATTTGTTTAGAAGACACACCTGCTTTGACACACAAACGTTGTCGAATGCTTAAGGTTTTGGTACTAAACAAATATAGATTTTAAAAGTAATTAAAAAAACTGCCCATTTATTTTTACACGTGATAATAATTTTGCAAACACTTGAAAAGTACCAAAGTACCAAAGGTACTACTGAACATCTCCCACTGTTCGCCGGCGGTTCTCCAAAATATAAACTACTGCGCACTCGTTGCTTTTCTTGCGCTTAATTCTGCATTAAAATTATTGCTTGGCGATCCCACGGAGAGTCGCTGGCGGTCGACTATGCATACGGGTGTTAATGTTCTCGTTTGCGATAACTTCTTGGCCCATAGACATCAATTCTTCCTTCCCAGGGAAAGGATTATGACCTGCGAGCCACATGTCCAATTTCTCAACGTCACTATTGTCTCGACAAATCCGCGAGGGTCTCATGTCGACGTGCTGTTCGGTTGTAGAGCAAGATACTCCGAAGAAATTTCCAATTTGTTCACAAATTTTTTTGAAGCTGAACCATGCCTAAGGTCCACGATGCTTTTGTGCTGTCTGTAATTCCCTGAGTCAGTCCTCCTGTTGTCTCCATGGATCGCATAAGAATCTACTCTATCGTCATGTCTGACACTCAGAGCATTTGTTGTATGGTATCAAGATGAAATTCCCCATTACCGGATCTTCCTGCTTCCAGGAAGTTCTTCACCAGAAACACAATACGATGGTACTGTACCAATAGCACATTGCATCGTAGGGCGCACTGGAGCCACTTTATGGCGCCATATAGGTCGTAATTATTGTCAAAAATGGAAGATAAAAAAACGAATTGGTAGGCCTGAACACGCTCTACAAGTTTAATACTGGACATTTTTCGATATTTTTCACGAGAAAAAAGGAAATAGGAAGAAACAATTTTTTCTTCCCAAATTCATGGTTTTTTTATCAATATATCGATGACAAGGATAGATACGTGGAAAATGTATGTATGAAAACTCAATCTTAGATTGTACTCAAAGCAGCAAAAAAGTATTATTCGAAAACATTTTCGTATCTCAACGGGGAACCAAGTTATGATGAAAAAACTGAATTCAACCCTTTTTTCAATAGGGCGGGAAACCCACAATGTTATTTTGGTCGACAATTTAAGCTTAAGCTTCTCTAGCCTTCCCACACGTAATATCCAAAATTTGGCTTTCTCGGTCAATTCACATTTCTGACCTGATTTTTCCGACGTAATGACTGAATTATTCAGCTGGCAGCGAAGTAGCATATCACAGCTCGCAGGCATAATACCAATAAGCACGAGGTAAAATGTAGATATGCCGTCTTTTGGAGGAGACGTAAAACCGAGGTCCCGAGTCCATGGATGTTGGGCTCGTAGAAGACGCTACCACTGGTTCGGACACTAGTGGGTTCGCCAAAATTTCCGGGTAGGGGTAGCGTGCTTCCGTCGTCGGTGATTAGCCTCAGTCGACGTTGAATTACCGGAAGACAAGACTACTCACGATAATAATATCAAGCTATTTATTTTCCGGGAAGAACATTGATATTATGAGTGCAGTATTAAAACGATCATCAGCTATGAAGCAATTATGGTAGGACTAGCCAAAATGCGAAGAAAAGCCGGTTTATGCATTACAGGAGTAATGAAAATATGCCTAACGGCAGCCATGTAAGTGATTCTCGTCTCAACACCACCACATATGGTAATAAAAAGTGTTGTAGAAAGAACAAAATACAGACTAAGTAGATAGGGAATCTCCTCGCTCCTCAGAATTCAGGAGTCCTGGGACTTGCCACAAAATCGTATGATGGAAGAGTATTGGTATAGTTGACGTGAAAGATATTGTGCGAACTTAAAGTTGTCGGCTTTCTCTTAGACTGTAAAACGATACGATACCGTCATAGTCTAGTCAATATTAAATTAAAAATGCTCAGTTGACGATATATTGATGTAATATTATAATTTCAAC
This sequence comes from Galerucella calmariensis, assembly GCA_910591675.1. Classification (NCBI taxonomy): domain Eukaryota; kingdom Metazoa; phylum Arthropoda; class Insecta; order Coleoptera; family Chrysomelidae; genus Galerucella; species Galerucella calmariensis. Next base: position 68,775 of record CAJUYG010001897.1, on the reverse strand, counting down.
TAATAATCGTAATAATTTCCAATCATTCATTGAATCTATCGACTGTCTAACGATTATTTAATATTTACAACCCACAATCTACTTTTCTACTGTTCTACTTTTCAAGATACTTATCTCGAGATTTCTTTCGATGTATTCATGTTTTCTCCCAATCTAAAATATATTAAGTTCTTTCCTCTGCTATTCATAACTCGAATATAAAACAATGCTTTGATAGTATATTATGCAACGATCATATAATAATGGTTATTAACACACAATTATTAACCGGAATACGGAACGATCCAAAGGTGAGTTTATTATTATTATCATTACAATAATGTGCAGGAATCCTAAGATCCATAAGCCCTGAATTGTACTAAATGAATATTACAAAAATTAAGTAATTACAGAATTTGGAAAAAAAGAAAAATTAGAAAAAAATTAGGTGGAAAAAAAATTAATTAGAAAAAAGAAAAGCGTGCAGTCTATTCTTAAAAATATTGACAGAGGGTGCCGTTACAATACCCTCAGGTAGATGGTTCCATGTTGAAAAGACACTATTACACAAAAAATGTTGCCTTGTTTCTTATGGTTAATGCAAGTGTATGGGTCAACCTTCGTTTAGCTGAAATCAGCTATGGAAAAATTGTTGCCATGGCAGCCATTACCATGGTAACGGGTATACAAAAACCTAATTCATATGGTGAGGAAATGCGCGGTTGCCGGTTTAACCACTTTCGTTTAGCTGAAATCAGCTATTGAAAAACTGTTTCCATGGCAGTCATTACCATGGTAACGGGTACACAAAAACCTAAATCATATGGTGGGGAAATGCGTGGTTGCCAAGTTGACCCCACTTTCGTTCAGCTGGAATCAGTTATGGAAAAACTGTTGTCTTGGCAACGATTGTTGTGATTGGTAGTAAACAAAAACCCAAATCATATGGTGAGGAAATGCGCGGTTGCCAAGTTGACCAGTAGCGCTAGGAGGAAATCAGTTATTGTAAAAGCGCGAATTGCGAAACGTCAACCCGGCGCGCATTCATGTGGAACACACTTTTTCCAGAAGAGGAAGGGAATAAACATGTGTGTATATAGATAGACATGAATATGAAATGATTTTCATTCCATTTGATGTTTTTCAAGAAGAGGAAGGGAAGTCGGTATGCTTATCAATGAATTTTCTAGTTTAGAGATCTAGAATAATTGATTGATTGATATCCCGATATCGCGATATCGCTTTCAGGTTGAGTACAAATTATTAGACACTTTTTCGAGAAGGGGAAGGGGATGGGAATAAACATGTATGTATATAGATAATCGAATTGCAAAACGTCAACCTGGCGCGCTTTCATGTTGAATACAAATTATTAAACACTTTTTGAGAAGGGGAAGGGGATGGGAATAAACATGTATATGTATATAGATAGACGTGAATATAAAATGATTTTTATTCCATATGATGTTTTCCAAGAAGAGGAAAAGAAGTCAGGGAAGCTCGCGCGTGCTAATTGACAACTGAGATTTGATAATCTACTGGATTTTGGTAAAGGCCTACCAGTTCGTATTCTCCACTAAATTTTTCATCTTGAACATTCCTGTATAGATAATATTTTGCTTCATTTATTTCTTCCAATACCAGTTCACTTTTCACTTTATTCTTGTATTCACATTGTTTTATAAATCTTAAAATCCAAGCTGTCGTTCGTACTAGTCTGTTCCAATTAGAAAATCTTTTAGGGTCAGGAAGAACAACTTCTTAATATTCACTTCCAATTTCGTTTTAATGAAGTTACCCATCCTAGCATCAATCAATGCTGCTTGAAGCTTCATCCTCGGAATAGATAACTGTTTCAAAGGTGCAACTCTAGCTCTTGAGTACAAAAAAGATAAATTTACCTTCCTTTCATTTTGTCTACGTCAATATGCAACAGCAGCATATGCGTTTTCTGATGCATCACAAAAGATGTGTATCTCAGTATTCGTATCATCACTATAATCCATTGGAAAATATTGACGTGGTATCTTGAAATTCACTATATTTTTCAGATTTTCTAACCATTTTTCCTATTTAATATTTGTTGTATTTGTAATTTCATCAACCCAACCTATTTGCATTCTCCAAATTTCTTGTAGTGAGATTTTTCCGTGAATTGTGAAGTTGATTAAAAATCACAATGGATAATAAATTGACATTATAACTTTTTAAACTTCTCTTTCAGTAGGACGTCGTTTTCCTGTTAGAACATCCGAATCAACTTTGTGAAATTTTGTCTGAAAAGTGGAGATGTCTTCTGCTGGATTCCACCATAATCCTAAACTTCTTTCGGTATTAGTTTCACCTTCAAATCTCAAATTTTTATATTGATCAGATACTAATTCAGGATCTATACTTTTTAAAACTTTATCATTATTGCAAATCCAGTTTCATATAGTGAATCCTCCACACTTGTGAACACTAATCACTTCCCTGATCAGTTTCACAGCAATTTCTTCATTCTTAGCACCACCCAAATAATCATCCATATAGTGTTTTCTCATGATTGCTTGAGCAGCTTCTGGACACTTCTTTGAAAATTCAAGAGCATTTCTGTTCTCACCTCCTGAGCAAGACATGGACTGCATTTCGCTCCAAAAAATACTACTTGTATTTCATATACATCGGGACTATTTTTTCGTTCCATACCTCGCCAGAAGAATCTTTGGGCATGTCTATTTTCTTCACATATGTTTATCTGTAAGAACATTTCTTTGATGTCAGCAACGAATGCTATTTTATGAATTCTAAAATTTGAAAGAATAGTAAGCAAAGAATTGTATAAGTCCGGACCAATAAGGATATAATCATTTAGACATGAGCCATTTGATTTAGCCGCTGCATCGAATACAATCCTGAGCTTTGAAGGTTTATTGGGATTTACCACCCCAAAGTGAGAAAGATACCAAGTTTGTTGACACTCTTCTTCCGCTTCTCGTTTATTCAGTTTCTTTATATATCCTTTTTGTAAATATTCACTTATTTTGTCGCAATAAGCTCTTGCAAAATTATAGTTTCTGTCCATTTTACTTTCTGTATATTTCAATCTTTCAAGTGCATTAATCTTGCTATCTGGTAGAATCATATTGTCGTTTTTCCAAAGTAGTCCAACTTCATATTTATTTTCTTCAACTCTTCTAACAGTTTGCTCTAAGACTCCTTGAGCTCCCCGATCTTCTTTTGATAGCATGATTGATCTTTGATTTTGTATATCATGATTTTCTATTTTCCACTGTTCTTTAACAAGGTCATGTAAAAGATCAATTTCGTCCTTTTCGTAACCATAAACATGGCAAGTGAACTTTCTTTCGTCCAAATCTTTGTATGATTGGTTTTTTACTATATTACCATGTAGAACCCAACCAAATATAGTTTTACTCAATACTGGTCCGTTCCATGGAAAACATATAATTGTGTGGCTCATGAGAAGTGGCCAATTGTATTGACCTATTAAAATTGTTGGTTTTGCATTTTTTAAAGATAAAGAATTATAGTTCTCAATATAAGGGTAATTTTGGCAAACTTCTTGTATGTTGATATTTTGACTAGGTAGGGACAAACCCTTCATTGTTCTGACGTGACGCAATTGGAAAGTTTCGTTTGAATCTTGCATACCCTTTATATTAAGTGTCACAATCCAGGAATCATTCTGTATTTCTGTTTCACTATTAGTCCACGATACACAGAGTGCTTGTAAAGGTCCATCCAGTTCCAATTGTTCGGCAATTTTATAATCTATTAAACTTACTGTAGAAACATCATCAAGTGAAGCATACGTATTTACTACTATTTTCTGATTGATCAGTTGAACCGGTATAATTTTGAGAAGAACTCTGGTCTTTTTTTGAAATATATGATGATTCCTTTCACTCTCATATTCCTGCGATGGTATGTTGTTCAGAATTCCACTATTATCATGTGCTACCTCATTAGTGCCAAGTCAGGCAAGAAATGCAAAGATGATTCTTTTTTATGAAATTCCATCGTTCTCCAATATTTAGTTGAGCAAACGTATTGCATTTACTCAGATGATGATTTTCCTTTTTACAGAATACGCATACTTTTTTCTTTGATGTTGTTGTATAAGTATATTCAAATTTCCTACCTCGTTTGGATTCATTCTTCCCTGAAGTAGATGAGAATGAATTCTGTAATTGGCATACATCGTCAGCTAATTCTTCCAGTCAATCTTGAAACTTAACGAGTTTTGGTATATTTCCACTATTTTTTTTTTCATTTTTCTTGTCCACTCCAATCTCAGTGTATTGGGCAGCTTCCCGACTGAATCCTGTTATAATAGTGGATTACGCAGATGGTCTTCTTGCTCAAGAGTCAGCATAGTGCCAACCAAATTCTTTACATTATCTGAGAACTTGACAATACTATTAATTTTGTCCTCTCTTAGGCAGGGAATGTTCTTTATTTTTTTTATGACACTATTTATGATATATTCTGGTCGTCCAAATCGTCTATTTAATGAATCTATAACTTTATCGACATTTTTAGGTAAAATCAACAGAGTCTGAACAATTTCACGAGCTTTACCTTTTAGACATTTTTGAAGTCTTGTTTGATTCTCCTCATTATAGTAACCACACATTTTAGTTCTATTGGAAAACTGACTCACAAAATTTGGCCATTCTAAAGGATTACCATCGAATATAGGTAGATCTTTTGGTAAAGATTGTCGGATTAACATTCTCTCAAGATAATTATTATTGACATGAACTCTAGTTAGACTGTTTTGTGGAACTCTATTATCTGAACTGACATTATTCGCATGACATGAACTCGATTTTTCTTCCAATTCAGACTTGTCAATTAAAATCGATTTATCATTTGCTGCACCAAGTTGATATTGCTGATCGTTTACCCATTCTTGAATTCGAGACCTCTGACTACGCTCACTTAAAGGATATTTCTCTTCCGGATGATTTGGAATATGACCAGTGAAACTATTATTTTCTTCTATCTGTGAAATTTTCAGTGCCAATTCCAAATCTAGGAGCTCTTTTTCTCTTTTTTCCCTTTCTTCCTCGACAGCGTTTCTCTTCTTGGCTATTTCTAACTTTTCTTGCAGAATTTGGCGATGTACAATACTAGCTACTGATCTCACCTTGCCTTTAGATGTTATTTGTTGACTTTTTCTTTCAGTACCTTGATCATCTTCGTTTGTAGCCTTGTCTGGCATAATTTCTTTTCTAGTTATGGATTTCTGTACTGAACCTTCATTCATCCAAACCCCTTCTATCCGGTTGTATAAAGGCTTGGTGACTAGATGGTTAGTTGACTGGACGGTTTGAGGTGACCGGGCAGTCAATACCACATGGCTTGTTCAAACGACAGTTTGGTCAAAGTCAACTTACTAACGGTTGGGCAAGAAATAGTTGGTCAGTTAACTTCTCCGCAAATATCAATTAAAGAGAGTTCCAAACATACAATATGTCCCCCTAAGTTGGAATATGGAAAACTTTCTTATTATTGATTTTAGAAAAAAAAGTTATTCCTCGTAAGAAAATCTGCATTATCTGAAACCTATAATACAGTTATCAAATATCAAATTTTTCAGTCGTATACGAGGTTTGTCAAAAAATATGAGCTTTCCTCAGGACAAAGACGTATATTTGAATTTGACAATATCGAAAAATGTTACTGGAAAAAGTTGGATATGTCGAAGCATTAGTATAAGTGGAAATTAAATTTGTTTCTTCCTTACAATATATTGAATAAATATGCACTTATTCCGAGTTTTGCATGCAAAATTATCAGAAAACATCAAAAACCTAAAAGCTTATCATGTGCTCCGTAATCACAAGAGATGAATGTTTATTCAAAATAAAAACAGTAAAAAATAAAACAATCTGAAGTTTCAATTTAAATGAATGTAATAACATATTTAATCGTAGTTTTCAATTCCGATCAACTTTTTTCAGTAACATTTTTTGATATTGTCAAATTTAAAGGTACTTTACTCATGAGTGAAACTTATATTTTTGGGCAAACCTCGTATACGACTGAATAATTTGATTTGATATTTGATGACTGTATTCTAGGTTTTAGATAATGCGAAACTTTTTATGAGGAATAGTTTTCCATATGATTCCAACTTAGGGGGACATATTGTATAATTGAGTCCATAGAGTCTAACACAGAGATGAAAAGGAGCAAGAGAAAAGCTTAGAAAGCAATCATAGAATCGTACAGTAGCGTTAATGGCGGCATAATAAAAGACAAATATGCCAATAAAAGCGTGCAAAGAAAAATTTAGCTGTTGAATAACAGCAAGTAACAGGCACTGGTAAAGGTTTTCCAAAACATGCCCCTGTTAACGATGTCGATGGTAAAATTATCAAATTCAATACCACGAGTGCTTCAAATTTTATAGATGATTTTTTCTTCTCCAGGAAAACTTCTTTATTTGGCAAAAATATAAAAACAAACCGATTTTATTTAAATTCGGTTTGTTTGAATGTTTTTGCCTCAAATAAACAAGTTTGCGTGATGAAAATGGAAAATTATCTGAGATTTGAAGAGCAAGTTGTATTTGGGAGAATTATTTTTTTAACAATTTGAAATGTTCAATATTCTCTTGGTTGATAGCACTGGATCGGTTTGTGTTCGAAGCACTTTTAGTTGTCAATAATGACAAATTCAAAGTCGAACTTTGACGTTCCAATGTGAACGAGGTATCATCGATGAGGAAGCAGAATTATCTGTATAATACCGAATGATTGGCTAAAATAATGTATTGCTATTGGTTAAAACCACCAAAGTGTCAGATTTTGACAAGTGAAAGAAATAATCATTATTATTTCCATTTGAAATTTCGGGAGAGATTTCAATCGATATGGTTGAAATAATACCCTTCTTGGTGTGCGTCATCGTTTTTGACGTATATCCGGGCTCTCGGCATGTCGTTTATTTTATTCACTATTTCGACTTACCTTAAGTTTGATGAATAGAATAATCAGGATCATATTCAGCCAAATTCAAAGAGGCTATTAATAATTACCAGCTTCTTTTTCTGACTGAAAATACTTGAGAACTTTCAAAATGCCGATGTTTTTCCGTGTATCTAGGCACATTTCTGTATTATTCAAATAAATGTAACAATAAGATTATTATTTACTTTCCATAAATAATAGTTGACCGTAAAAAACAAAGTACAGACCTGACAAGAACTGTCAGTGAGACATTAGAATAAGACGTATACTTTTGTTGCTTTCGTTTATTTGGGCTTCAAGCACTTGTGCGTGACGCTTCAGTCGTCACGACTTTTGAGCAAATCGAACACGATTTTTTAGGATGCTCAAAACCACCTGACATGTGCCAATGCCAATGAATTTCCTGTGTTGTTAGAAGAACAGCTTTCGATTATAATGTTTTTGATAAGAAAATTTTGCATATTTAGATATTTTTAGTAAGGTTTAAATCATATTAAATCGTAATCGGCACAATCTTAACCTTCAAATAAACGTCAAACCGGACAAACGTCAAATTTAATGTCCGTGGCTTGAAGCTCATACTTTTCGGTATGTGCTTGAGGGGCAAGGGAAGGTAAGACTAGGCGTCACGCCCGGTAATAAACGAACGGAATTCAGTCACTACGAGCTGCTACTAGCAGCCAAAAGTAAATAATCGAAAACGCTTTTTGGCAAGTTTTTCTGAAGCCGTGAAAGGAATGCAGTCGAAAACATTCGATATTGCCACGTTTCACTTTTTTTTCTATTAACATTTTTCATTTCAATCAAAAGATGTCACTTTTCAAAATTTGTTACGAGCTTCTTCAAGCTCTGGCAGCGTTGTACGAAAACCATAATTACCACACTCTCCGAATTACATAATTGGTGATTTTTATCGGAAGGCCTGACCAGCTAAATTCTTATCGGCAAGCGCGTGCATGTGTTATTCCTTCTCACTTCATCAATAATTGACTGATATTGATTTATCCAGTGGCGTTGGTATTGTCAGTTTCATTTGTATTTTCAATTTTACTTGGAAAAATAGGTACCGTACGCCATTTGTACGTTTAAGACATATATGCCTCGCCTCTCACCGATTCCCCGCAGTTTCAGATAAACTTGCCAAACTATAAGACACATTGCATAAAAGGTACGTCAGCATGTATTTTGAATGCCCGATTGATAGGCTGCTCTTGCGCGCAATCTAAACAACAACCAATAAAATCTTCAAAGTCAAAGATTAGGGTTAAGACACTACTAGTCTCTAAGGATTTTATCAGCGAAAGAGTACCCCGTTGAACATACACATTAAATTTGCCTGTATGGGTTGAAGCAAAAATACTTCAAGATGGTTATGTCTGGAATAAGCGACTCAATTATTTTCCGCATAGGTGAACGGTATAAAAAATGCATTTCATATATTTTATACCATGGCAAACTGAGATCTTGAATGGGATTGGATCCAGTTTATTTTTTATAAAAATTAATACATTTCCCCTCGAATGTAGGAGCTATAACTTGAAAGCGTGTCTATTCTCACAAAAATCATGAAATAAAACGACCCATTCCAGCTGGAATGACAGAATACGACAAATAGGCAATAATATATTCCCTTTTTTCCGCTATATGTATTTATACGTGAAACAGAAAGTGCTTTCCATTATCATCTGGCTGAACGACTGTTATCCCTTCATATTCATATATTCGAATAACCAGGATTAACAATGGATCAAATGACAAATCGGAAAAAGATGAATATGATTTCCGTAAGTGGCTTGAGGCAGACCGATTGCTTGTGTAGTGAATGTGTGTGAATGTGAGGTGAGCTTTACAGAGTTTATTAGGTATTTATTGTTATGTATTTTTATTCCAACGTTATCAATAAATCATTATACTTGAAAATTTTCGAGAAAAGTTAGATATAAATATATACAGGGTGGTCCGTGAGTAATGGACCAAAATGGGATGGAAGATTCTTGTCCTAAAAATATTACAGTCAGACGCAACTTCCAATAATAAAATATTGATGATAAGAAAGATACGGGGTGACGAAGTCGAAATGTCAAAAATGCTTTTTCTCAGTAAATTGGAAGATTTTTGGATATACGAACGTGAAAATTTGAGGGAAGGGGTTGAGGGCCTGGGAAATCATAATATGCTATTCATTTCGGTCTATTTTTTAGAGGGCGCCACAAAAGCTATGTTGTTGGTGAACTTTTCTTAAGCCTTTTTTAATGTTAGTAGGCGCTTATGTCATCAGGCTTATTATCGGCTATGATATAGCAAGAGCATTGATAATTTGCAATGATATTGTCATAGATTTTGGAAGCCTTTTGCTTGGTAACAACCCGCTTCTGAAAGCGAAGGGTTGTAACCTCAAATCAACATGCTTGAGGAGAGTTATGGCAAAATTATTGCAAACTATCAATATTCTTGCTATTTTATAACAAATAATAAATTTGCTGACATCAGCGCCTACTAACATTATTATTTTTGTGCTAATAAATGAAATGAAAATTATGAAGGGTGGCTTAAAAATGCGAATATCTCGGAAACCAGTAACTTTTAAGACTAATGATTGGTATACGTTTTTGTCGCAAAAATGATGCCTTTTTAATATTTTTCAATGAATAGAGGGATACCGTTGATGATAAATAAATTAGTCGCGCAGTTACACCAACCGCATAGCTTTTGTGGCGTCCTCTAAAAAATATAACGAAATGGATAACATATTATGATTTCCCAGGTCATTAAGTCCCCCTTTTCAAATTTTCACGTTTGTTCATCCAAAATCTGACCATTTTCTGAGGAAAAAGATTTTTGACATTTCAACCCTCTATCTTTCTTATTATCAATATTTTATTAAAAGAAGTTGCGTCAGATTGTGATATTTTTAGGAGAAAAATCCAAATCATTTCACTTTGGACCATTACTTACGGACCACCCTGTATACATATTTTCAAGAATTAAGCCTTCTTCAGAGCCTCACGTTGGTTGAGACAAGTGTTTTGAATTTGTTTTATTGGGATGTGTGGGTATCGTGTGTGTTGTGTTGTCTATGCTTATATTGGGATAAAAATATATACAGGGTGGTGCGTAAGTAATGGACTAAAGTGGAATGGAAGATTCTCCAAGAAAACATTGTTGTATTCTGTGTAAAAATTTTTATTTAAAATTGCAAAGCGCTTTCTACTATTAAGCCATCTTCAGTGCTATACCTGCAAGTAAGTAATAATAGTTGGAAAATTTAAAAAAAGAAATTGGTGAAGAATTACTTACTTGTCAGCTGTTATACAAGAAACCTAATTGAATGTAGACAACTCATTAACGTCACAATGATAAAATTACATTGAATTTAAAATTTAAAATTATCCCCTGGTTGGGGTTAAACTGTCTTCATATTTTGAACATTTTTAATTTTGTTGTTTATTTCCATTTTTGGCTGACTTGTTCATGAATAATTTGGAAGTTAATCACATAGTTAACAGAAATAATAGTGAAATATTACATTGGTTCAGATATGTAGATGATTGTCTTGTTTTTATCAATGGTAATTTAGATACAGCTAATAATCTTATGAATAAAATAAACTTAATTTATCCTAATATCACTTCCACATTAGAGATTGAATCTGAAAGTAAAATGAATTTTTTAGACCTCTCCATTAGCAAATTTGATAAATAAGAATACAGCATATAGGTATAGGAAACCTACACAAACAGACCATGTCATAAGAAGAGAACAAAACTTGACTTATCCTTCTGAACAGAAATCTGTTAGATATTTAGCTTCACCTTTTCTAAATGAAAACATCTCTCAAAAAGTTTCAAAATTGTTTAATAATAAATTAATAGATATAAGGATTTCTTTTAAGAGCACTGATAATTTTAATAAACATTTGGTTAATTCAAAAGATAAAATTAATAAATTATCAAAAAGTGGTATTTACAAACTTGAATGCAATGATTGTGAAGCTTCATATATAGGTAGAACTTCTAGACCTTTAAAAGTTCGAATAGGTGAACATTTGAGTAGATGTGATAATTCAGCTTTTGGTCATCATTTAAAATTTAATAAACATAATTTTATTCTTTTTTTTTCTTTTTTTAATTTCTTGGGAAATTAAACCACAATATTTTTGAATTCTTTATTTCAACGTTTCGGCAGCGTTCCAGCTACCGTTGTCAACAAAAAATAAGTAGAAATTAATTTTTATCCCTAACTGACACAACAGAAAAAAATTGACAACTAGACAATCAAAAAATATTTTGAAGTTTAAGACTGCAAAATTTTGTTATCAAATCTTTTTTTAAGGTCCATTCATAGTAGATCATATCTCTGGCAAAATGTGAAATGAA
>CAJUYG010001897.1:41513-52437 GCA_910591675.1 Galerucella calmariensis | reverse complement strand
AGTAGCAATGAGTGAAAGACTTATTCACATTCTAAGTGTAGCCATTGACCATATCTTCTAACAGGTTCAATTATCCTACCCACTCTAGTTTTTACAGGGGGAATATCTAACTTATGACCACTTTCTCCAACATCCGGGATTTCATCTTTCTCCGTTACTTCTAGTGGATAAAGACGCTGAAGGGGTCGAACAAAAGTTCCTCTTTGAGTCTTGACCTTCGCTACCCTCGCCTTTTTATCTTTTCCTAGAAACAGTTCCTCGATTACTCCAAGCGGCCATTCGAAGCGCTTTTTTCCATCCGATCCCACAAGCACAATATCTCCGACTTCTACCGGCAACTTTTTCTTCTCGTTTGCCTTCAACACAAGCTGCGACAAGTACTCCTTCCGGAATCGTGACTGTATTTGATCTTGGAGCCGCTTCATGTTCTTATAGAACTCTGACAGGAAGTCAGCATCATTGGTCTCATTTAGAATTCCTGTCATCTTTCCTCTTATGAAAGTGTTGGGTGTGAGTGGAATGAGATCTCCATTATCTTCTGTCACAACGGTCAATGGACGGTCGTTGATCACTGCAGCTACTCCTGCCAAAGAGGTGCGTAACTCATCATATGACAGCTTCGCCCGACCTAGCATTCGTTTGAGGAGATCTTTAACAGACCGGACCAGTCTCTCCCACCATCCACCCCACCACGCTGCAGTAGGCGGGTTGAAAATCCAGCGAATTTGTTTAGTGTTACTCAACTCATTGATAGAGTCCCAATCCAAAGTCTTGAATAAGTGGTCAGCTCCCACGAAATTGGTACCATTATCGCTGTATATAGTACATGGGCGGCCACAAATACTTATGAAACGCTCAAGTGCACAAATAAACGCCTCTGTACTTAGACTTGTCACGACATCTAAGTGCACTCCACGAAATACTGCGCATGTGAAGAGAACGATCCAGGCTTTCGTTCCACCCTTCAGGTAAACTGGTCCAACAAGGTCGACTCCGGTAGAGGAAAATGGCTCGTTGATTTTCACTCGATTTTCGGGAAGTGCCACCGGGTCAACTGTTAATGGGACTGCAGCATGTCTTTTACACTTTATACATTGATGTACTACTTTGGCAATGTTTCGTCTTGCCTGTAAAATCCAGTACTTTTCTCTCAGCTTGCTCATCAGGAATTGGATCCCGCCATGGCAGTGGTACTTATGAGCATCTTGAATCAATATTTGCACTAGTGGGTGTCGGCTCGGCAACAAGAAAGGGAAAATAAAGTCTTCCGTGTCTTTTGATTCTGTAAGTTTAGTTTTGACACGGAGCAAGTCATCCCTATCCTTGTAGACTACTAACCATTGAATGCTGGATCTGTTTTCTGGAAATGACTCCTTTTGAATTTGTTGGATAAGAATTTTCTCTGCTGCTTTCAATTCAGGAAACGTCAACACTGATGTGGTCTTCTTTTTTCCTCTACATGACTTGATAAATCGAAGCACCCATCCCCAAACTGCGACATTTTTGTGGTAGCAGGAAAATACAGGTGGAGTGGCCCTGGTTATTGTTGCTGCTGCTGAATATGTGGCTTTGCGTTCTTTATTTATTTCTTCTTCTTGGTAAACTTCAGCTGCTACTGGCCAATTTTCTTTTGAAAGTTTTAGCCAAGCTGGTCCCTCCCACCATTGCGACTCCAAGAGCTGGCTTGGACTACATCCCCGGGAAGGAAGATCGGCTGGATTGTGTATTCCAGGAACATGGCGCCACTGGTCACAGCTGGTTGATGCACGAATTTCCTTCACCCGATTCCCCACGAAAACTCCCCAATCTCCAGCACGTCGAATCCAGGCCAGTACAACACTGGAGTCACTCCAGAAATGGAATTGTACATCCTTCGTTGGTAAGGCTTCACGCACTAGATTTGCTTGTCTTACACCAACTACGCATGCCATTAGTTCCAGTCTCGGAATACTTGCACGTTTAATGGGAGCTAACCGGGACTTAGCAGTCAACAATTGGACGGCTATATTGTTGTTGTTCTCGGATCGCATAAAACACACACTTGCGTAAAAATCTGAGCTTGCGTCACAAAATGTGTGCACTTCTCGTCTGGTAGATGAAAGAAGCTGAAGGAGACGTGGTATTTTGATTTGGCGTATCTGACTCATTCCCTCCTTCCATTGCCTAAACTTCTTTTGTATTTCCTCTGGCATTGGTTCGTCCCATCCGATTTTTGTGATCCATGAGTTTTGCAGAAGTAATTTTGGTAGTGCCAATGCTGGAAAGGTGAAACCAATGGGATCAAATACCTGTGATAGAATGCTGAGTACTTGTCTCTTGGTAATTTTTTCTGATGTTCCAACGTCTTTGACATCACAGGATAACGTATCCTCACAGCGGTTCCATAGTAAACCAAGTAATGAAATACATACGTCTTTCTCAATCATGTCATCATCTTCCCCGGAGTTCAACCCGCACTCATCCCTAGTGGATAAGCCGATTCCGAACTCCTCCGAGAAGCTGTGAGCCCATTTTCTGAGTTTCATGTTGGCTCCGCTCATGATTGATATAGCTGTGCTTCGAAAGTCATGGTATTGTTGCACACTGGAGACAGACGTAATCATATTATCAACATAATAACTTTGTCTTAATGTTTTTGCTACCGTTACGGAGGGACCTTCCACTTGATCTAGATGGTGATTGATAACAGCTCCGAGAAGAAAGGGGCTACATGTCAATCCAAAGACGACCCTCAGGTGCTTGTAAACTGCTATCTTGTTACAATCGCTATTCTCCCACCATAGAAACTTTTGATAAGACTGGTCCTCTTCTCGGACTTGTATCATCTGAAACGCTTTCCTTATGTCGGCTGATACTCCATATTTCTTCTCTCTGAAGCGTAATAGTAGTTTTGGAATCAACTCTAGCAGGTTTGGGCCCTTGTGAAGAGTGTCGTTTAGGGATGGGCTCTGACCAACTCTGCAGGAAGCGTCGAAGACTGGTCTAACAGGCGTAGTGTCACTCTGTTTGAAGATCGGTCTATGTGGTAAATAATGGCCAGTGTCATCATCCTTCTCCATTTTCACAATGAATCCTTCTTTTTCCCATGCCAGAAAAATATCATGGTAATCTTGTACTTTGCTTTCTTTCTTGAGTTTCCTGGTTGTGCGAATAAGTCGTTTTTCTGCAGCTTCTCTGTTGGTTGGGGGCCTTGAATACAAACTGGTGTCGTTCCATGGTAAGCCCACTACGTACTTGTTGTCGTCTTTATTCACGGTAGCAGTAAAGTAAGCAAGTGCCTCCTGTTCGTTTTCTTCAGTTGTCTTCGTTTCTATTGGATCAGTTATGCCAATAGTGTCAAGCCTCCATAAGTTGCTGATGTCGAGATCCGTGGTCATCAGTGTAGTAACCACCGTTGCTATATTATTGGCTGCTTTGGTGATTGGTCCTCCCAGTACCCAGCCAAATATAGTCTCAATTGCGACAAGTCCGTGTGAAAGTTTCTCCATTTTTCCAGTAAGAACGTGTCCCCACAAATCATTGCCAAGTAGGATGTCGATATCTTCACATCCTCCTCCGACGTCAGTGAGAATGATTCCTTTTTGATGCAGTTCATCAATCCAACGCCCATTGGGAATTTTTGGTAGTTTACCGCATATGGCAACTCTTTCTAAGAGTTCCAAAGTTTTTACACCTCCACCATTGTTCGTTCTGAATGCTACTATGTACCTTCCACTGCGTTGTACTGGAGACACCACTGCTCCAAATAAGATGTTTTGTATCCATTCGTCACCGGATTTTTCACACTGCAATTGAGGAATCAATTTTGCCTTTATGTAGCTCCTCTGACTTCCAGGATCTCCAACTAATCTTTCATTAACGACAGTTCCGCTTCGAGATACAAGCTGCGTCATTAATGTATACAGTAATATGTCTGAGGAGCATCGATTTGAGTTGCTTGCTGTGCCTGCTGTCTTATCAGTCTCCGTGTTTTTATCTCCTTTTTCGTTGCTGGAGTTGTTGTCGGAGAGGTGACAGAGAACTGGGTAGTGTTTTCCTCTACAGAGTACACAACGGACAACGGATTTGCATTTGCTTGCGTGATGTCCTCCTTTAAAGCAGCGGAAACATAATCGCCTTTTCTCAATTTTCTTCTGTCGCTCGTCTAGGGACATTGATAACGCTTTGACACACCGGTCAGTCTCATGTTTTTTGTCACAGAATCCGCATCCTGAAGATGATTTTGATGTGGATATGAGCCCAGCTGTGGTAGCCATCGTTTCTTTAGTTTCTTCTCCCACCGATGATGTCTTCTTGTTTTTCTTCTTCTTGCTATCACTACCAGTAGAGAGATTTCCAAATCCAGTTTGAGCCAGCATAATTTGTTGCTCGTTTTGTACCTCTTTTTTTATGAACTCCATTAATAGGTCTAAACGAGACCTAGGTGGTTGCATGGTGGATCCATCAAGTCTAACTTGTTGACTTCTTTGCCACGCTCTAAGGGTCTCCCCTGATAAGCTGGATTCCACCAGTGGGAAAAGGATGGTGGCAAGAAGCCCCTTATCAAGGTTAAGTGCCGCCAACGATCGGAGATGAGTTTCCAATTTTGTATAGAGGTTAGCTAATGATAACTTATCGTTGGCGGTCACATTCGAGATTACCAATGTGAGTAGTTCTCTTACGTAAACTTGGAGTAGAAGATCTTCACGCCCAAAACGCTCCTTAAGTGCTTCCACAACTTTTGGGTAATTAGCTGCTGTCTGTGGGTAACTACTGACAAGCTCTTGAGGTTCACTGCCCCATTCCATAGATTGAAAAAGGTACTGTATTTTGTCTGACGCGTGAATATCTTCATCATCATGAATTTTCTGAAATTGACTCCACCACCCCAACCAGCTTTTTAGGTCTCCGTCAAATTTTCGCAGCTCAATCCTCGGTAACTTGAAGTTATTTTGTTTCTTGTGTTCACCCACTAAACTGACACTTTCTAAATCTGAATTCGGTAGACTGGCTGTGGGATGTAGCACTGTTTGAACTTTCAGCTTGATCTCCATGAATGACTCCTTGTAGTCCGTTATGGTCAGGTATTCTTGGTCTTGTGCATCGTTGTCCAGACCTTCATCCAACATCTTGTCGACGACTCTAGTATCACACTCCTCCAAGTCGGCATGGATTGTCTCTATTACGTTCAACTTAACTTGAAGAGATGTTTTATTGATAGGATCTGCTTCCATTAACGCCTTGCAGTCGTTGATGAGCCTCGTTAACTGAGCTCTGATTGGACGTCTTGCTTGTTTCTCACGATCCATTCCTTATTTTGATTTGATAATTATCCTTTTATCTCGGTGGGACCTCCAAAATGTTGAATTCACAATCAAACTACCCGTTTGAAAGGACTTCCCAAAATATATCGTAGTATATGATGATCGTGATATATCCAAATGTGTATTAGTAAAACCTCAAGGAAAGTAATTATGACTTTTACTAATATTTATTTCACAACTCTTCCGTTTTTCAAATACAATTCATTAAACTTCATAAAATCACTGACATTTTTCTGTCACCTAAATTGACAAGACTAATAATGTGACTTATGTTAAAAAATAAAATACAACTTAACAAAACTAATGGCTACAATTTCTACAACTAGGCTATTACAGAGCATAACTCTGGTCGTTTTATTGAATAATTGTCTGTGAGAAAAATAAGAGTTTCAAATTGCAAAATGCTTTCTGAATTATTGATGAAATATGGGAGGAAAATGTTAAGGAGTCATCTAAAACGAGTCCAAGATTTTTTTCACAGTTGGATAAAATTAAACTATTGTTATTAATTTTCAAGTGTATTTTACTTTTTATTCTATTTTTCTCATTTCTACGACCAAATAGCATGACTTTCGATCTTGAAGAATTTACACTTAAGCAGAATTTAGTTGAAATCTCTATTATAGTTTCAAGTTCTTTGTTAATTTTTAAACAAGCGTCTTCAACTTCTGGTTCATTAAAATCCATATACAACTGCGTGTCGTCCGCGTAATAATGAGCCTTCATACATTTCAGATAACTTGGAAATTGGGATGTGTATAGGGAAAATAGCAAGGGACCTAAGATGGATCCTTGCGGAACCCCACGTGTGAGGTACATTTTCCTTGACAATTTTTTATTTAGAAATACTCTTTGAGATCTTTGATCTAAGTAGGACTGCAACATTTTTTGTGCTTTTTTATCAAAACACATATAATTACATAATGACAGAAGCAAAGAGTGATTAATTTTATCAAATGTCTTAGAGTAATCTAATAAGATTAAGAGGCAAAGTTTGTTGGAATCGATATAAGAATAAATGTCATCTAAAACTTTGAGGAGTGCAGTAGTGCAGCTATATCCTGGCCGAAACCCAGACTGGTGTTCAGGTAATAAGTCGAATTTGACGATGTGTTGACGTATTTGTTCATCCATCACTTTTTCCAGGATTTTAGAAAAAGTACACAATAAGCTTATAGGACGTAGCTCATTGCAATCGACAGGATTGTCCGTTTTTGGTATGGGTAGAACCTTAGATTCTTTCCAAATTAAAGGAAACGTTGAATTTTCTAGACAAAAATTATATATATGAGTAATATATGCTAAAATAAATGGACAACAATGTAGAATCATATTGGTGTTTATATTATCAGGTCCAGCAGCATTTAAATGTGTAGAAAGTATTTTTTCGTAAACCTTTAACTCATCAATTTCCGTGAATTTAAAATTATCGACATTCGGCAGTTTAGTTGAGGAAAAGTGGCTTAAAATGTCAGCATCTGGATTAGTGTGACCACCTATGCCATCGATGAAATGGTAATTTATAAGATCGGGATCTTGTAAGTGATCAGGAATAACTGCTGAACTTTTATTATTATGGAAGATGTTATGCTTTTTTCATTTCTTTCCAGATATTTTTCTTTCGCTTCAGCTGAAATTCAAAATATGCTTTTTTTTCACGTTCAATTGCATGATTGACTTCATTACGAATTGATTTGTAGTAAATCCAATGATTCTCGTTTTTTGATTTTTTAAATCTAGATAGTGCTCTATCTCTCAATTTCATCATGTCCCTCAATGTATCAGTTAGCCACGGAGACTTTTTTCTTGTTATTTTAACTTGGCGCATTGGTGCATGGGTCTGAAATAGTTTCGAAATAGTTGAATTTAATATTTTGATTTTGCCTTCAACATCGTCAATATAATATATTTGTTGGAGATCGGAAGCTATTAAATCCTGATGAAAATGATCCGGTTCAAAGTTTCTAAAGTCACGGAACGTGAATTCAAAAGGTTTGGGTTTTTTGAAGGAAGGCGATCCAATGCAACAGGATGGAAGAGAGTGGTCTGATACTAAGGGACATTTAGTAACCTTCACATTACTGATTTTCAAGTTTACTGAACATAATATTAAATCTAGCAATTTTAGTCCTCTTGTTGGTTGGTTAATAATTTGAACAAGATTATGGGTATCAAGAATTGACTGTAGGGTTCTACACTGTAGGTTGGTAGGGTCTGAGAAGTTTATATTAAGGTCCCCCGCGCAAATAACATAATCAAATAGTGGCGATAATGTGCTTAAACATAAGTCAAATTCGTTTGCAAAATCCTGATAGGGAAAATCATTAGGTCTGTAGAGTGAACTCAAGACATAGTTTTTATTATCATAACAAATCGAAATCCATAACTGTTCCGAGTTGATGTCAAAAAGGTTTTTTCTCAGTAAATCGGAAGATTCTTAAGATACAAACGTGAAACGTGAAGTAGGGGTTGAAGGACCTGGAAAATCATAATATGTTATCCATTTCGACCTATTACCTAGAGGGCGCCACAAAAGCTATGCTGTTGGTGTAACTGTGCGATTTATGGTTAACGGTATCTTTCTATTTATTGGAGAGTATTAAAACTACATTATTTTTGTGACAAAAAGGTATAATTATCATTAGTCTGAGAAGTTACTGGTTTTCGAGATATTCGCATTTTTAAACCTCCTCTAGATATTCCGGAAGGTGGTCCACAAGTGCAGTTCCAGTACCTGTGTTGATGAGGAGAGTGTTTCGTGGTTGACAGGAGTAGTCAATGCCCCTTAATAATGGGATGGTGCCTCCCTGGGATGCATCTTGGGTGACCTACTCCCAAAGCCACACATGCCACACAATGTATTTTATATATTGTATTCATGTTTGTAACAAAAACTTGTCATCTGAGTTTGAATAATATTTTTGGAAAGTATCCTTTTTACTTGAAAAATCCAACTGGCGCTGCGAACAGCATACTGTTTGTAGAAAGACACCCCTCCAGTGCGATGAACTTCTACATTTTCTGTTAAGAAATTTAAACGGTATCCGAACATTTCAGAAACTCTGGTGAAGCAAGGAATAATACAAGTGAAGAAGTTGACTCCAACCTGACCATTCCTCCAGTGAAAAAGTCGGTTGTCCAGAATCCTCCAGTGAATCCAAAACAAAGAAGGAGCTCACAGATGATCCTCCAGTGTATCCTCCAGTAAGTTTTTTTCTTTATGACGATTCATTGGCTAATATTTTATAACTTTTATAAATTTTTTTTCTCTCCATCAATCTCAATCGATTCACAATTATTGAAATCATTTTTATATAATGAATCAATTGTTTTAATTCAGTTTAATGAATTGGGAAATAATTATATATATTTTCAATACTCTTAATATCTGAATATCGACTTTATTGATTTAATAATGTATGTCAAATAGTCGTGATCGATCTAGATTTCCGATATCTTTAGAACGTAAGTAATTCGAAAACTGCTACCAAAATGTCCACTCAAATTACCCCAATCGAATTATCTATGGCAAACAATCTTGTCCCAACCTATAACGGTGGTTCAAAAGATTTGGCCTATTTCATTAGACAATCGGAAAAGTATTTAGCTTTATTAAAACCGAAAATAATAATCGACTCAACTCTCTTCTGTTAGAGCAAATAAAATCTAAATTATCAGGTCTAGATGGAGACGTAATTATAAAAATATATTTTAATGATTGACTTGATTTGAAAACAGTCCTTATAACTTGTTTTGGTAACCCTAGGTCCGACGAAATATTATCTAACGATCCAAAAACTTCAATTCAATCACACCCTCAAACATTTTCAGAATTTCATGACGAGGTAACTCGTAAATAACAAGTTCTTGAAAAACATTTAGCTATTAATTCAAATAATGAAGAAGTTAGAATCTCTAAAGAAATTATGTATAACGATCAAGCCCTTATGGTATTTGAGGCAGGTCTTCTAAACCCTCACAGAGAGCATTTACTTCATATTCCAATCATCTCCCGTGAGCAAGCATTGTACGAATGTAAACGTTTAGACAATGAGATAACAAATTGACTTGGATCCCGGAAAATTATAAGAAATCGCCCTTCTCTATAATACAATAATTTAGATAATCAACCACCAAAAAATCAATAATTTTCTAATTTTTCACAAGTACCCCATCATTCCAATAATAAACAAATTGATAAATATCAAATATCATTAAAATAACTAGCAAAGGCTAAATAATCAATCAATTAATAGACAAATTCAATCCCCTAACAATCAAAACTTCAATCGACATCCACAACCTTCCACGAGCAATTACAGGCCAACCCCAATGAGTACTTCCACCGCAAATACTTATAAACTCAAATTTTTATTTTTAAAAACGGGGCCCATAAAATGGCTGTTGAAGAATTATTCAATGTCGAAGACGTAGGTAGATCATAATCCTGATGATTTACAATACGACGACAGACGAAACTAAAATTATGAAGAAACCCAAATTTTTTTATTAGGAGCCTCGAAATTGATATAAATAATATTCATTCATAACCTAAACTTCCACTTATATATCTCTCACAGACTTGACATTGATTCCGGCGCAAGTAATTCTATTATTACTCCAGAACCGACTTATTTTCTGACTCTATTTATAAGTCCAAATTTTTCGTTAAAGCTATTGAAACTACTTATAATGGTAATTTCAACCAAAAAAAAACCCTTTTAAAAGAATTTGGCATTAAATATACATGTGATAATAATATGTTTATAATACCTTGGCACGATAAATTCGATGCATTAATGGGTAGTCAGGACTTCGATGAATTAAAAGCTCTCATTGACTATGAAAATCATATTTCACATATTAATTTCATCAAAATACCTTCTCATTTTGAAATTAACCCACATCTATTCACCCCTTATTCCGAACCTTTAGATGAAAAAACTTCAAATATCCCAGTTAATATCGATAATGGACCCATTGTTCAATACAAACCTTATATTTAATTCTGCGTACCACACAGTCATGTGCGTTACCCTGGAAACGAGATGTTTTTAATAAAAAAGACACTTCGCGTCAAAACTAATAAAGGTAGAAACACATAAAATACTTTTGCTCTTCATATTTACTCGTAAGTAATAAAAACCTATAAAATACAGTCCACTTTCGTCATTTATCAACCAGCGTTGGCGTTGTACGCTACATATTGGTCCTTCGAGCCGGATATAAAAGTTAAAAACTCAGTTCCCGAGTTGATGATAGAGCAATACTTTCCGAATGTTATAGTGTTTCCAGTGCCGAATGAGATTAGAAGTCAAAGCAGAATTACACACTGCT
This sequence comes from Galerucella calmariensis, assembly GCA_910591675.1. Lineage (NCBI taxonomy): Eukaryota > Metazoa > Arthropoda > Insecta > Coleoptera > Chrysomelidae > Galerucella > Galerucella calmariensis. Next base: position 41,797 of record CAJUYG010001897.1, on the reverse strand, counting down.
AAAAATATTTAAGCAGAGTAGGGCCAGAAGAAGCCGCTTGCATTACAAACTACTCAACAAGAAAATAATACCTATTTCCTTTATTAGAGAATTTCAAAATTGGTACGAATTTGGTGATCCGAACATAGCCGTCAGTTGCTCCATTTTCTCTTTCAGGTCGCTTCATTAAACCAGTTTTATAAAATTATATATATTTACATATAACTCCATACATATTGTACAAATAGTTCTGTAATGATGGTTCCAACTGCAAAGGATAAGGAAATTGCCGAAATAAAGGTAAA